>JASDQU010684777.1:30838-48544 GCA_032191745.1 Picea mariana | reverse complement strand
TTCATGAGCTTGTTCTTGATTGGCTTGGAATTATCAGCTTGGTTGGAGTGGCTTTGAGATTTGCTTTGTCAAGATAGATTGTGAGTAGCCATCAGATCTATGGTTTCAGAATCCTTGGAGCAAGAAGTGTGTGGGGAACGAAGGACAGTTGGAAGGGACCTTACGACATCAAGGCAATGGTTGTAATCTCTCTTTCACATTTAATATGATACAGTAATATGATTCTTTCCCATAAAGATAATTCCACTTTATTGTATAATTCCTTGATCATATACATAGATTGATTGTTGAATAGATTGTGCTTTCTTCACTTCGGTTGGTTTGTATTGTTTTGATCTTGATGGTACGAGAGCACTAAAGCGAAGCGGGAGCAACAAAGATCAAAGGAAACGATAATAAGGTATGTTCTTTATTCTTGCCTCCTATTTAATTCAATGGTTAGAATCTAGGGAAAGGGTCATGTTCTGTTTTGCTTTGTTCTAGATCCAGGTGGATCTAGGGAGATCGGTTTGTGTCCGCACTTACGGATTTATCCAATAATAGCTGGTATATAGGGTGTCGAAGCATCCTTTCAGTGGTAGTTGATAAATTAGGGGGTCGTAGCCTCCTTCCAGTTGCAGCTGGTAAATGGGGTGTGGAAGCATCCCTTTAGTTGTAGCTGAAGAAATTCTGGGACAATCTCTCCATCAAGTTGTAGCTTGCAAACTGTTTTGTAAAAGAACAATTTATTAATGAGAAAAGAGTTGGTGATTTTCCCTGTTGGGTTCCACGATAAAATCATGTGTTCATAAAGGTTTGTTGTTCATCATATATTGCTTAATTGAATAATTAATGTGTGTGCCTAATATTGTTGGAATTAAAAAGAAAAATTAGGCAATATTGATTCACCCCCCCCCCTCTCAGTATTGTTGGATATTCCATCCTTGAAAACTCTATTTTTGTGTTTTCTTTTATAAGTGAATGCAAACAAGAATATGTTAACATACTTTGTTTTATAATGTTTTGGACAGTAAGAAACTAATGGGTGATTTGAATGGTAGATTTGATGGGAAAATTGGATTGAAAATCAATGATGAAGGAGATAAATGCAATGAAGGACTCTCCATAGTCTATTCAGCATAAAAACAGAGCATAGGAGGAATACACAGAAATATAAGCACGCAAATGCAATATGAGAGAATGCTAAATAAATTCAAAGCTCAATGTGATCATGTATTCAATTGGGAGGTTTACAATATGATTTCTAATCAACATAACAATTGCAAAACTAAAATTAGAATTCAAACCACACAATCCAAACTGTAAATGAAATTCTAAGCTATAAATTGAATAGTAAAAAAAAAATACTAAATGAAATGCTAAATAGTTGAGATACAAAGGGCAACATTCTTACCAAGTTGAGGGGCCCTACCCAACAGGTAATTTTCTTCCAAAAAGAATTCAATCCCCTTGAATGCACAAAACACCAATTCTTTATTCCATCAAACTCAGAAAATTACAAGTCTCTTACAATCTTGGCATTGTCATGATGACACCTTAATATCCATTACAAAAGAATTCTCATAATGATAAATTGGATTTTTCTCATAGCCCTATGAGGCTTATGTATACATGAAGAATCATTGAAGAGTGGATGGGACCGAATCCCAATGCTCAGATTTCAAATTTTACAATTTTAGATAAAATCCTCAAAAATATGGGTTTTATTGTAATTTAAGCAGATTTGAGTTAGGGATCCACCCATATCTTCCAAACTAATTCGCATTTTGAAAAATTTCCCTTCTTTAACTCAATTTTCCACATTCTAGACAAAACCCATTTCGTAGAATTTCAAGATCTGATGCCATCTGCACGGAAATCGAGGTGCAAGTTGGCAGTTTGAGATTTTTGCTAATTTTTGCAGAATCATTCCCCCTAAGCTGGAGGTCCACATGTGTTATATGGGTGAATTTTTCCTCACTTTTCCGCATGTAAACGTCGCTCTGGACAAAACCCATGTCCCGTATTTTACTCTAGAAGCTTTCCAAATTTTTGAATTATTTCTAGTACTAGACTGTTGTTGATGCTAGTACCGAACGAGCACAACATTGGTACCGGATGAGCGCAAAAATGGTACCGAACAAGCAGAGTACTAGATGACATGGAGTGTGGACATCATATGACATGGAGTATGGGTACCAGATGACTGTGCAAGTACCGGTTGACTGTAGAACCTTCTGGTACCGAATGACTTGGAGTATCGGATGAGCGCAGTATTGGTACCGGACAAGTTGAGTACTGGATGACATGGAGTGTGGGTACCATATGACATGGAGTATGTGTACCGGTTGACTATAGAACCTTCTGGTACCAAATGACTTGGAGTACCAGATGAGCGGTAGTATTGGTACCATACGAGCTGGTACTAGATGACATGGAGTACCGGATGAGCGCAGTATTGGTACCGGACGAGCTGGTACTGGATGACATGGAGTGTGGGTACCTAATGACATGGAGTGTGGGTATCGGATGACTGTGCAAGTACCGATTGACTGTAGAACCTTCTGGTACCGAATGACTTGGAGTATCGGATGACCTGCAGTGCGGGTACCAGAACAAGAACAGTACAGGTACCGGAACATAGACAATGCATATACCGGAACCTCAACAGTACATGAACATGTTTCCTGGACATAGAAACATAGGATTAAACCATCATCAGCCAAACTATTGTATAATCATCCTTTTAATCACTAAAAATATGGAAAATTATGTATTAACCACATAGGATGAATAACATGAGATAATGGAGATTTATGGTGTAATTAGAGATATATTATGGGCGAAATGTAGGGAGAAGGTGTAATGATGAGTGTATTTGTATGACGGAAAATATGACAAAATTGGAGCCCAACACACCCCCAAACCCAAGGATTTGCATGTCCTCATGCAAACAACACGAAGAACTTATGATACTCTACTTATAGATTTATATGACATTGTTTCTTTTGTGTAGGTGTTGGTTCTTGTGGAATGACACTTTGGAAACTATCACGGATTCAATTTCAAACAGAAAAACAAAATTATCATAAAAATGGAGGACAAGCAGTGGATGGGGTATCAGAGTGATGGTGAATGGTGGTCATATGAACTTATATGTCTTTATACTATGTATCTTACATCAATTTTAAGACCAATATTTACTTTGTGGTTCTTTGTTTGGATAAGCAACAATGATTTCATCCTTTTTGAGATGGCTTAAGAATGCTTTATGATGTACAAAGAGAAGACACTATAGATGTTTCTTTGTATTTGTCTACCACATATTTCCTTTTCATTACTTGGTCTTATCATTATAGTATATTGTTCATTGTGACTGGTGGAGTGAAAGTGGAAGGTTTACTGAGTGATTGTGATGGTACTTTCTAAGTGGTAATAACATATAGTGGAGTAGGTGATAGTGGTTATGCATCATGTTTTCCAAGTTCTTAGTAAATTAAAAAGATTTGTACCAGTTTTACCTCAAGTTACCCTTGCTTTGAATTCTAATGCATGTTGAAGTGTAAATTATGCAGAACACGACAAAATGTCTGCAAAATCATGATGTAGACTGTTGAAATTTGAAGATGAAGTTGAGCAAGGTTGAGAATTGATGTATATCTAGTAGAGAGTTGATGAATGTTGATTTGTTGATATTCCTTATGTCTCTCTCTCCCCCACGCCTGTCGGTTTGCATGTCCTCATGCAAACTCTTATTAGAATACAAAATTGTTGTAAGTTGAAAGAGGACTATTTGCAACCGGTGCATGTTGACTGAAGGAGAGAAATGAAGTATACCAGAGCTGAGAGATGTTGAAAATATCCTGCAAAAAGTACCCTCGAAAAAAATTCAAATTTATGTATTGTTGGTACAGGAACCTACTGGTTTATGTACCAGCAGTACCAGAACAGAAAAATCTAAAAGAACTAAACCAATACTGTTATTATGAGAGAAGAAATGTGCATTGATGCCATGTTTAAAGAAACAACCAAAAATTAAACTTTATTCATTCTTGTAAATTTGGAAATGAAATTTATTTTAAAATATTACAAGCATAAAGGAAATTCATAAATTACTTATTACATACAATTTCATCAATCATTAATAGTTGTATGCTCAAGAAACCATGTTAATTACGATGGGGAGATTTTCCTCTCATCCTTGAACAAGAAAACATGAGGAGATAAGTGGTCTTTAATAAATGAGAAACCGATAGGAAACCAGTCATCCTTGTTTAATTTCTCAAAGAATTTATGTCATTCAAGTGATATTGATAAAGTTCACATTTGAGTTTATTAAACTCCTACACTTATGGGTCCCACCTCTAGGACAATGACATTCTGGGTATGAATGACGGGGTATTAAGACCATCTTACGGACATTCTCAAATGCCAATTAGATGAGGTTCATTAGCCTTTTGTTCAACCATGCATGCTTCTTCTTAAGGATTTACACAAGTATATTGTTCATACAGACAAATATAGATTAGGTATAATGAAAGACATCAAAATCAGAGCCCATTGTCAGCAAGTCTATTCAGTACTCCGATGGGGTAATTTTGACATCTAAGAAATATCCTTCCCAGGCAGAATGCCCCATTGCCCACGAGCCTGTTCAGTACCCTGATGGGTTTGCCTAGTTATACCACAGGTCGGTACCCGCTGCCAGCAGATCTGTTCAGTATCTCGACGGGTTAGCGTCTTACACCCATTTTCCATCAAAGGCTCTTATCCCAATATTTACCCTTAAGATAAAATTTATAGATTGCTTTCACATGTGTGAATGGGGAAGCATATTTGAAAACATTTTTACAGGATGGGATGGTATTGAGTTGGAAGATATTTTAAAGATTGCCCATAAAAGATTGTTCTTATGAAAAATAGACTTATGTATCGAGATTAGTCGAAAGACATATCATGGTCAACTTACTTAATGTGTGGTGGATGGGGCCATGAGAGAATGACCTAAAGGTGCCTCTAGTCCCCAAGTTCATCTTCTCCATATAAGATTGTGTTCCCTCACAAGTAGAAGTTCCATTCACTCTCTTGCTACTATTTGATAAGAATGTTTGAATAACAAGTTCTGATAGGAAACTAGGATGTACAAGTTACCTATGGGCATCATTATGCAGACCTTAAAGATTTTGTAAATCCCCATAATATTTTAAATATTAAGCTTATGAGAAACTGTTATTATTAATAATATGAAACTTGTATGTAATAAGAAGAAGAAATATCTTAAGTTCTTTTGGTTTTTTATGTTAGATCACCAATATTATCTTCATCTCATTTCATTTATTTGAAAAGAAACACGAAAGATGTTGCACTCATTTAGAACTAGGTTAACTAACATGCAACTTTTACTCTATCCTACCTAAGAACAAGAAATTATATTTCACGTGTAAGAATATTTCCAATGTAACCATGTGCGTAACAGGTGTAGAAACACATTCATACTCAGGTTTGAAAGATAAGCTTTAATGTATACCAGAGTACGAAGAACCAACTACTTTGGTGATGATGTGAAGAGTTGTTGAAGAAGAGAGTGGTGGTTCAATCTGGTTGTCATCTAGAACCAATGTTTGATATAGTCATGATGTTCTTGCTTCACTTCCTCATTTAGACCACTCTACATGTCTCCCTCTATCAAGCCAAGAAGATCATCTTTTTTCGAATAACCAGTCTCATCAGTGCATGGAGGATATTCAGAAAGTCATATCAAAAACTCCTCGATCTCAGGTTCTAATGGTGGCTCTCCATCGAATGTGGTCCATGATTCTTCAGTCTCCTCGATATATTGGCAAAGGGAATCAAATGAGACTTCTAGATCTTCTTGTGGATGCGGAGCGACATTTAAGTTCTTGACTGCTATCAATATTTGTTCTTCTTGAGAGGCTAAGATTGAGATACCAGTTGTTGTTAAGATTTCAGAGAGTTCTATTAAACTCTTGATCATCTTTGAATTCTTGTTTCTGGTTGATGGGTCATGTTTCACACATGGATTAGTGTACAGGGGGGGTTCTTACAGTTCCCAATTTTTTTTTTTAAATCCTAGAGAAATAAAAAGAAGCAAACTAAAAGAAAATGTAAGGAAACCAATTATATACTTGAAGCGTCGTCATGATCCTAGGACCCTCTTGTCACCAAGTTATTTGTTCACACAAGTTAGCTTATCTTCTCATATATATAAAAAATGGATAATGCTAATAAAACAAAAATTCTAACTACTAAAAGGAATAGGACAACCTAACTTTGGAGCAACCACACTAAAGTGGATGTGTGGGCTTTTCCCTCATGTCTTACCTTCTTCAATCCACCCTTAGGTCATCCTTAAAAGCACACCACACTTGCATGAAAAGAAACACACTTGCATGAAAGGAACACTCAAGGCTTTGGAGAAATAAAAGCAACATACCTATGCTCTAATCCCTTTAGCACCTCCCCGACAACAGCGCAAAAATGTTGGGATAAATATATGCACTATTAATTCCCACATTTCATTATCAACCCGGGCTCATAAGCTTTGAGGTGCAGGCACAGGAAATGCAGGATTAAGGCCTAGTCTAGCCTAATCTAAAGCCGAAAAAACAATATTCAAACCAACACTGCAGGAAATTAACACTAAGGATTCATCACTTGGATGTAGGAATAACTTAGTGCTATAAAGGCTTAGATCACAGTGTTTCATGCACTCGGGGTGATGTTTGTGTGATTAATTGTGAATAGCTTACTTAAGTTTCATGTCCTTCAATAATTATTTCCTATAGCGGATCCACACTTAAATGCAATAAAAGAAACAAGCAAATGTAAATGAAATTCATGATAGAAACTAACACCTTAGGAAGAATTCCAGTGCGGGAAAGCTATATCTCATGAGTTAGACCTCTAATCTGTCTCTTGGTGATTGAAGCTATGTGAAATTAAAGTGCAAGGAATCCAAAGTACAGGAAATGAAAACTAAGTACATGAAGTAAAGTGAAGGAAAACTATGGGAAATCCAAATTGAAGCAAACTAGCAAAAGGAAATCAAAAAAATAGAAAATAAAACTTATTTCAAACTATGTGAATGAAATGAAATGTGAATGCAAGAACCGAACCTAAAACACACAAAGAAAACCACTCAAACTATAGGAAGAGGCAAGCTGAATTTAAAAGCAATCAATCAAACTGGAATCAAACAGTATATGCAATCTAAAATAAAGATATTTCCACAGTCAAGTGCATCAGTCACAATGAGCAAGCATGGAAAACAATGAAAAGGAATGGGAAAGAATGGCAATGCAGAAATACAAAGTGGAAATAAGTGGAATGCTTATGCAATGGAAAGAAATATCAACTCTGTAAAAGAAGCTAAAAATAGAATGCTTATCAAAAATGTTTAGTCATATATGAAATCAAAAGAGGAAAAGAAGGATAGGTACTCTCCGCAGACTGAGAGCTTCAATGTAAAGCACAAGAATCAAAGAGTAATTGAGAAGAATATGAACTTCTGCAATTGCTGAAAGATCTATATTTAAAGAACAGTCAATTAAACAAAAGTTAATGTGTTGAATAAGTTGAGAGCAGGGCAAGTTCCTTGTGTGAACAATCAATAAAGTTGTGTAATTTAATGTGCATTCATCAATCAAGGAATGAGTAGATAAAAAGAGAGGACAATTCTCTGTCATGAAATGTAATTGCAGTGTGATTGGGCATTGATTCCATGCGTATAGAATGAGGCAAAGAGAGGGGTCAATCTGCTCTTGCAATGACTAATTATATTGCATGATTAAATCTGCAATCAATGGAAAAATCGTGTTGAAGGAAAAAGAGCAAATATGGAAGAGAAAAGTTAAGTATATGCAGCAAATAAAACAACTTTGTTTTTGTGTTTTATTTTATAAGTGAATGCAAACAAGAATATGTTAACATACTATGTTTTATAATGTTTTGGACAGTAAGAAACTAATGGGTGATTTGAATGGTGGATTTGATGGGAAAATTGGATGGCAAATCAATGATGAAGGAGATAAATGCAATGAGGGACTGTCCATAGTCTATTTAGCATAAAAATAGAGCATAGGAGGAATACACAGAAACATAAGCACGCAAATGTGATAGGAGAGAATGGTAAATAAATTCAAAGCTCAATGTGATAATGTATTCAATTGGGAGGTTTACAATATGAGTTCTAATCAACATAACAATTGCAAAACTAAAATTAGAATTCAAACCACACAATCCAAACTGTAAATGAAATTCTAAGCTACAAATTGAACAGTAAAAGAAAAATACATAAATGAAATGCTAACTAGTTAAGATACAAAGGGAAGCATTCTTACCAAGTTGAGGGGCCCTACCCAACAGGGAATTTTCTGCCAAAAAGAAGTCAATCCCCTTGAATGCACAAAACACCAATTCTTTATTCCATCAAACTCAAAAAATTACAAGTCTCTTACAATCTTGGCATTGTCATGATGACACCTTAATATCCATTACAAAAGAATTCCCATAATGATAAATTTGATTTTTATCATAGCCCTATGAGGCTTATTTATACATGAAGAATCATTGAGGAGTGGATGGGACCGAATCCCAATGCTCAGATTTCAAATTTTACCATTTTGGATAAAATCCTCAAAAATCTGGGTTTTATTATAATTTGGGCAGATTCAAGTTAGGGATCCACCCATATCTTCCAAACTAATTCGCATTTTGAAAAAATGCCCTTGTTTTACTCAATTTTCCACATTCTAGTCAAAACTCATTTCGTAGAATTTCTAGATCTGATGCCATCTGCATGGAAATCAAGGCGCAAGTTCACAGTTTGAGATTTTTGCTAATTTTTCTAGAATCATTCCCCCTGAGCTAGAAGTCCACACATGTGAGCTGGGTGAATTCTTCCACACATTTTCGCATGTAAACGTCGCTCTGGACAAAACCCATGTTGTCAATTTTCCTCTAGAAGCTTTCCAAAATTTCGAATTATTTCTAATACTGGATTGTTGTTGATGATGGTATCGAACGAGCACAACATTGGTACCTGACGAGTGCAAAATTGGTACTGGACGGGCTGAGTACTCGATGACATGGAGTGTGAGTACTGGATGACATGGATTATGGGTATCAGATGACTATGCAGGTACAGGTTGAATTTAGAACCTTCTGGTACCAAATGACTTGGAGTACCAGATGAGCGCAGTATTTGTACCAGACGAGATGAGTACTGGATGACATGGAGTGTGGGTACTAGATGACATGGAGTATGGGTACTGGATGACTGTGCAGGTACTAGTTGACTATAGAACCTTCTGGTACCAGATGACTTGGAGTATCGGATGAGCGCAGTATTGGTACCGGACGAGCTGGTACTAGATGACATGGAGTACCGGATGAGCGCAGTATTGGTACCGGACGAGCTGGTACTGGATGACATGGAGTGTGGATATCGGATGACATGGAGTGTGGGTACCAAATGACTGTGCAGATACTGGTTGACTGTAGAACCTTCTAGTACCGGATGACTTGGAGTATCAGATGACCTGTAGTGCGGGTACCGGAACAGGAATAGTACAGGTACCAGAACATGGGCAGTGCATATATCGGAACCTGAACAGTACATGAACAAGTTGCTTGGACATAGAAACATAGCATTAAACCATCATCAGCAAAACTATTGTATAATCATCCTCTTAATCACTAAAAATATGGAAAACTATGTATTAACCACATAGGATGAATAAGAGGAGATAATGGAGGTTTATGGTGTAATTAGAGATATATTATGGATGAAATGCAGGGAGAAGGTGTAATGATGAGTGTATTTGTATGACGGAAAATATGACAAAACTGGAGCCCAACAGACTCCAGTAGGGAGACACTAAAAATCATAAATGAGATATTGGATATATGTTGCAAATTCACAAGCATGGAAGTTAATATGACAAAGTACACATTGTTGTCCAATGCTCTAGAAGAAGAAGTGAAAATACAAGTTAATTCATTATTTCCTATGAATTATGATGAACTTGACCATGGTGTAAAGTATTTGGGTTTTAAATTAAAACCAAATTATTATAACTATGCTAATTGGTTGTGGTTGTATGACAAAATAGAAGCAATAATCTCAATATGGTGTAATGGATGGTTGCCTCGTGATGGCATATTAGTCATGGTTAAAGATGTGTTAGAGAGCATCCCAATGTATTGAATGTCCATTCCTCAATACCCAAAGGAATTTTAGACCAAATCAGGAGGAAAAAAAAAGTGTTTTAGTTTCTTATGGAAAGGAAAGAGGGAAAATGAAGGTATTCCTTTCGTCAAATGGACAAGAGTGGCTTAAACCTAAAGGAATCTAGGGGATGGGGGTTGAAGAATATTTATGTTTTTAGTATGGCTCTAGCAGCAAAAATCCTTTGGAGGTTAATTTACAATCAAGGTTTTTGGGGTAAATAATGAATAAAAAGTATTTAAAAGGAAATTCCATGGAAGAATGGTTCACAGAAGAAAGAAAAAGTTTCAAATGTGACTCAATTGTTTGGAAATACTTGGTTAAGGCATTCCCATTAAATGATAAATTGGTCAACCTAGAAAGTAGGAGGAGGAAATAAAGTGAGGATCAAGGAAGATCCTCAAGTTGGATGTAAAGGGGATTTAATATCATCAAATGTGTTAAATGAGTTACATTCAATGGAGTTATTCTCAATTAGAGGAATTTGCAAGTCCCAATGGAGTAAATGTGTGGTCTTAAGAATGGAAATCAATAGATGCTCTAAGTCTCTAGGGTGAAAAATCATAGGAATGGATAGAATATGTAAAGTTTTTAAAACATGGTGCCCTCAAGCTTTCAAAATAAGAGGATTGAATTAAGTGGTCAAAAAATAAGGGCTTATGGGAGTACACAACAAAACTTGGTTATTCAGCAAGGATGGAGGAATTGTAAGAAGGAGAAAGGATCTACTAGTGGAAGATAGTTCAAAAATTGGAAACTCCTTTAAAATCCAAAATATTTCTTTGGTATCCCTTGGAAAATAAAATATTAACATGGGACAATTGTTGGAAGAGGATATGGAATGGACTAGGAAAGGTATCTTATGTAAATTTCATGAAGAAACCATGCATCATTTATTTATGACCTTCTCCTTCTTTAGATATGTCTAGAAAGAAGTGTTACAGTTTTCAAATGGAAGAAATAAGTGGGATCAATTGAATCTGGTGGGTAACTATCTCTATTCATGGATAACAGATAAATTTGAAAATATCTCTTAAGGCCTTACCATGCTTTCTCCTATGGGGAATTTGGCTTTCGAGAAACAACATGACTTTTGAAGGTATTGATTTATCTATGGCTTGGGTTGCACATAAAACCAGGGTATCCTTTAAAAGGAGCTGGAAACCTTTGAAAGAAAAATATTATATAATTTTAAAGGAATCAAATACTGATCATGGGAAGGCATGGATATTTTTTGATGGGGCATGTCAAGAGATCCAGGTATGTGTGGAGTGGGGGCTATCATTTTCTTCGAGTCCTCACATTATTTAGTTTTGAAATATTTTGTTACTTAAGGAATAAATAGAGGATGAGGTCATATAATTCTTGGATGATATATTGGAATGCCAACAAATTTGGTCCAGCTCGATGATCATCCCACCTAGAGCCCTATCAGATCCATGGAGTACCCTCCACTTGGGATAAAATGCGTTAGAAGAGGAGAAAATGTTAATCATTGGAGAAATGGCGTAAGACTTATCTAATCATATTAATTAGGATGATTCTCTTTCATGGGTGGGGGTGACAAGACCGGTTGGAATAGCTCTCGAGGTTCAACAATTTAAGGAGAGTATATCAATTGAAATGTACAATCAATCAAATCCAATAGATCCTAGTAATTTAGTTCAAATCCCAATACTAGATAGAGGGTTATTACTATCACATTATGTTGTTGACAATGAATTTCATTCATATGGTACTAAAAGATCTTTTGAAATTCCCTACTATGGCACAATTAGAAATGATGAGCGAGTGATAGAGCTAGGGTTCACTGGAGAAATTTTGGAGTATCAACTTATGAGTCAATATTCAAACACCGATCTAGGAGGCATAGGGTTATGGAATATAGAGAGTGTGAGAAAGAAAAAACATCGTAAATGTGTAAAGAAGATGTAGGATCCGGTCAACCTGCATTTGGGGGAAAAGACAAGGTTAAACAAAAATTATGGAGATGGTGGATCTGACACTTGTTGGTCTATTCCTGAGTGGAAGAATGAATTGTGATACATTAAAGGAATGGACAAAGGACAATTTTGAGCCTATATTTGGTTGCACTCAGTGATTTTTAACTCTATTAAAAGTTCCAATGATCTGTATTTTYAAGTATGCAAGAAAACTCAATAAAATCCTCCAAAAATGGTGGAATTGGGGAACTCAACCCCTTTTTCTCAAAAAATGGCATCTAGACTTTGATTCTTGACCATCTCACCTAGATATTCTATCAGTCTAGGTAATACTTTCAGGGATYCCTCTAGTTCTATGGTTAGATGAATTCTTCAATGAAATTGGGAATGCACTCATCATTTTTTAAGAGGTTAATTTATCTTATCATAACTCTAGGTATATATAGGTGGCTCAAATACTTGTTGGTTTGGACTTGACTCGGGGATCTGATGGAAACTATGGAAATTCAAAGCAGTTCTGATGTGTTTCACCAAACTATTGACTATGAAGGCATCCATTTTAGGTGAATTTGATTCCATAGCTACGGTCACCTAATCATTAAATGCACTTATACAAACTAGGAATATTTGGGTTCAAAAGAAGCAGATAAGAATCATGGAGGAAGAGAAAAAAGGAGGAAAACGACTCTCTAGGGTGGTGGTAAACTTGAGGGTGCATTGTATGATCGGTAAACTATTGTGGATATTCCACTGGAACAGTTCGTCCCAACAAATCTTATCATATTTTGAAATCTTAGATTTATGTAGTTTATTTCCTTAGATCCCAGATTTATTATCTCTAGCTTATGAATTGATTTTAAGAAATAACTGAAATATAAAAATGAAAGAACAAGCACAAATACACATCATCCACACAAATGAACACAACATTGACATGGGAAACCCAATACAGGAGAAAACCCAGCTAGAAGGTGATGTCTATGCTCTAATCTCTTTGCTTCAATTATAAAATGCACATACGAAGAAATGGGAAATCACTATGGAGTTACCTTTTGGCATTGTGGCTTGAACGAATACTACAAAATCATCATTGTTCTTTATTATGACCATAAAATACCGCTCTCATATTTTTTTCTCAGCTATGGAACAAGATACAATGCAAAATAATGAAACCCCTTCTCCTCCTGGCGGCTCGGTATTTAAAATAGCTTGATATCCATCTAGGGGTAGGGTTTTGATTTCCTCAACCATCATTTGTGATAATGTTTTGGACCTTATAGAATATTATTGAAATTCCACACATGGCTAGCCCCATATGCATGAGTAATTGTAGCTAACTTGGCATCCTCTCATACCATGGTGGTCAAAACGGTAGGTCAAATTGTGGGAGGCATAAATTTTACATACGAGCTCTTATTGACAAAATTTTTGTGGCATTGGAGGGGTCTCTAAGTGTAGATCAATGTCAAGGGGTCTTAGCTAAAGCTGAGAAATTTTTTTCCCTAAAAAATAATCATTTGATGCCTCAAAATGGATTTGGAAGGTTTCAAACCCCTATTTTACAAATTAGGACATGTCATTAAAATGACCCTACAATTTGATTCCTCCAATTTTTTCCACTCTGAAAGCATTGAGATAGATGAAAAATAATATAATGATCCAATCTATATCATACCTCCACATTTAGGGATGATTTTGGTCCCCAAAATATTTACCGAATGAGATGAGGAAAATTTTCCGGTACCTTCTCCCTAGAGTACCATTTTGCTTTGCCTGGAAGTTTTCCTTTCAATCCAATCTACGAAAGGTCGTGCTAGCCCTGTCTTATAGTTCTAGAATTATTTTGCAAAGTTGTGCCTTTTGCCAACTCTGCCTAAGTATATGGTGTTAAGTCCTCTATGGTAGGTAGGACCTGCTCCTCCTCCTAATCCAACATGGAAGGCTCAGAATTTCATATTCTCCACATTCACTCTTGAGTAAATGTGCATGTATGGGGGTAGACTGAGTTTGTAGGCGTTATCTCCCACCTTCTCTAATATCTTGAAAGGGACATATTGTAGATCCTTGATCTTCTTACCAGGACCCTGTAGTTTTTCCTTGTTCATATGTAACCAAACTTTGTCTCCCACTTTGAATGATTTCCTAGTTCTATGTTGATCATGGTTGGCCTTATACTTTTCCGGTGACTTCTTCGGCATCTCTTGTACTTGAAAATGGATCTACCGAATATTCTCAACGAAATTTTATGTTCTCATTGTGTCTCCTATGAGTTCCTCCCTCACTCCTCCTTGTTGCCCATATACAACATCCAAGGGTGAAGGTGGCAAATATCCAAAGCAAGTTTCAAATGTGACTTACTAATAGAAATGTGGACTACTTTGTTATAATAGTGTTGTATATAGATCATATTTCCATCCCAGGTCTTCAAATGCATTTGATTGTAACTCCTCAAAAGCTACACCAAATTCTTGTTGACTACATATGTCTGCCCATCTTTTTGTGAATAGAATATTGTATATATATTCAACTTATTGTCCATATTCTCCCACAATGTAGTCCAAAACACACTTAGAAAATTGGTATCCCAAAGTGCACCCAGACCTGATCAAAGAACTTATTTGTTTCTTCTTGTCCTTTGATGGTGTTTTTACAAGGCATGAGAATGCACATCTTGTTGAACCTGCCAACTACCACAAATAGATAGTCATTTCCCTTCTTGGTTGTTGGTAAACCTCCCACAAAATCCATGGAAATGATTTCCAAATGTTGAGTGGGTACAAGTAAGGGATAGTATAGACCTTTCTTCATGTTACTGGGATTATTAGTACAACAAAGTATGCATCTTATAATATATTGTGCTACATATTATTGCATTCTAGGCAAGTACACATACCTCTAAAAGTTAGCAACCATCTTCCCAACACCAAAATGTCTTGCAACCTTAGAGGTGTAAGCCTCTTTGATAATATGCAATCTTTCACCTTTAGGAACACRGATCTTGTCTAGATTGTATACTAACCCATTCTGGAGATGATAGTCATATTCACTRTCATCTTCTTCTATATGAATTTTGACCTATAGCTACTGAAAAACCTCCTTGAAGTCTTCATCTTATGTGTATGACTCTCTATATGCATCATGGGTAAACGGCTCCATGTGCATCAGAGTTACAAAAACTGTAATCTTAGAWATGGGTGGCCTTGAAAGCATGTTTGCTAGCCTGTTTGTGTTTCCATTATTATACTTGATGACTAGATGAAACTTTTSTAAAAAMCCCATCCACTTGCAAYGTTTGGTTTGTTGTAGCTTACTATGGGCCTACAAATAATGTAGTGGATGGTGATATGTGTGGATGAYGGTCTCCTTTCCCATAAGATAGTTCTTCCACTTCTTGAAAACTTGAACTAGGGCATAGAGTTCCTTTCATAGGTAGGGTAGTTGATAATTACCCCATGAAAYATTTCAAAATGATATCATGTAGGCCTTCCTMCTTGCATCAAAACTACTCTCATGGCATACCCACTTGCATATGTCTCCACTTCAAAAGGATTTTTCAAGTTTGGTAATGTGAAAAWTGGTGCTTGACTGATATTTCTTTTCATCTCATCGAAATCCTTCTACTAATTCTTCCCCCACTAGAAACTCTTACCACTCGTTGTTATGGCGT
The DNA here is from genome assembly GCA_032191745.1 of Picea mariana. Lineage (NCBI taxonomy): Eukaryota > Viridiplantae > Streptophyta > Pinopsida > Pinales > Pinaceae > Picea > Picea mariana. The sequence goes on along the minus strand of JASDQU010684777.1, from coordinate 32,706 downwards.
GGAGTGGTGCATCTACTACTGAAAATGAAGCTATGAAATTTTGCAAGTTTTGTTTTTCCCCAACAAAGATCATAACTTTAATGACATTTGTAGGAACTGGTCATTTCATGATGGCATCCATCTTTGTGGGATCTATCTTGATTTCCCCTCCACCGATCACATAGCCTAAATACACCAATGATTGTTGAGAAAACTCACATTTCTTGAGTTTAGCTAGCACCTAGTGCTTTTTCAGAGTCTCTATCACCTACATAAGATGTGAAATGTGCTCTTCCTAGGTATAGATATAAACCAATATATCATCCAAATAAACTATAACAAATGAACCTAAATATAGGCATAATACATTGAACATTAGTCTCATAAATGCAGTTACCACATTGCATAATCCAAATGGCATGACAAACCATTCATAGAGAACTTGCCTTGTCTCGAAGGTGGTATTCCAGGTGTCTTCTTGTTTGAAACATACTTGGAGGTATCCTGATTTCATATCCAACATGGTGAAGTACTTGGTGTGTTGCAATTGATCTAACAAATCATCGATCATGGGTAGAGGGTTCCAATTCTTGAGTGTAATCTTGTTTAAATATTTATAGTTGATACACATCCACCAAGTCCCATATTTCTTAGGTACTACAATGATAGATGACCCACAAAGTGAGGTGCTTGATTGAATAACTCCCTGCTCTAGCAGTTGTTGCATGTTGAAATCCCCTTACTCCAATCCTAGGTATCTTGTTATGTAGTGATTTCCTTACTGCAAATCAAATTAGCAGCTCAGAAAACAAAAATACATTGTTGGAATATTCAACTCAAATAAAAATAGAAAAAGAAAAACTAGAAACCAAATCATGCACACATAAACACCAATATTTTTGGTAGATAGCCATAGAAAAAATCCAGAGGGAAAAATTGTACTAAGAATGATTTTATTATGCTAAAATCAGGGCTCTTGTAATAGGGATAATGGGCCACTGAGAGAAATACAACTGCAGACAAACCTTGCAAAGTATGATCTACTATACGACCCAGATCTATATGATTTTGAAGGTGTACATGTCTTTCCTTCTAAACACCCACGTGTACACACATGTCTCCATTGTGACCCACATACACACACAAAAAGACTATACGGAAAACTATGTATAGCTCAACAATTCCCTATGGCTTATAACTACTGAAACCCACTTGAGGATACCTATGTTCTTTGTTCTCCTTGACCTAATATCTATATGGAAGTCCTTCTCCACCTATCCAACATCTTCTTCAATCACAGTCCTTCGTGATCCAGCCCTCTCTATGTCAACTCTCTCAACACAAGTATCAAGTGTCTTCTCCTTTACCCCGGACTTGCTTTTATAATTTAAAGCTATAACCTAACCCTAATCTCCAAAGTGATTAATGGTTGAGATTACTTCTCACCTCACTTGAGATCAATGGATAATATTAAATGTTAATTACTTTTAGCATTTAAATAAATAACTCAACTAATTAATACAAGCACTTTACTTTAATAATTCCTTTAATTAAAGTAAAGTCAAGGATAAAAGGATTTGGATGATTTCCACACATATAGACACATAAACCTGTGCGGAAATACATGTCCAATGCTACCATGCATAAACACTTCCTCTTAGTGAGGAAGGTATTCTACACCACTCCTAGTTTGTCTCTGAAGAACAAAAAATTCCCTTAAACCAAGGGTTAGGTTACAATATATGAAACCTGCTCATCTGTAGAAATATATTGAAGCTTCACTACTCCCTTATGGATCCTATCCCAGATAAAGTGGTACATGATCTCAATATTCTTGGACCTGTCATGGAATATTGGATTCTCTGAGAGTTCAATACAACTCTAATTAT
>JASDQU010684775.1:30292-44796 GCA_032191745.1 Picea mariana | reverse complement strand
AAGCCAGAAGAACCTCATCTCAGCAGAGGTCGTCAAACAGTTGGGATTGTCGACAACACCACACCCACAACCATACACCATTGGGTGGCTTCGCCAAGGACGATATTTTCGTGTCAGCCAGCAGTGTCGATTGTCATACGACATCCAACCCTTCAAGGATGAGGTATTATGTGATGTTTCCCCATTAGATGTTTGTGATGTTCTCTTGGGCCAGCCATATATGTGGAAACGCCATGCTATCTATGAGTCTCAACCCCGTAGTGTCATTATTACTCTTGGGGGTCATCTCTACAGGATACGAGAGGTAGTCCCAACTACTGCCCCGCCTAAACAGTGCCGCAAGGTAGTATCTCATACTACAAAATTCATCTTCTCAACAATCTGTTCAAAGGGTAAACAGAAGGATATTGCAGCCACCACAGCTTTGGCCCAAGCACCTTCTATCCAAAAGAAGCAGGTCGACAAGGTTGTAGCAAAGCATGAAGATTTCTTCTGCACACAGTCATCTAAAATAGCCAGACTGGTTAAAAAGGTCCAAAACTTCCATCCACAGGTTCGTGACAGATTTCCACAAACTAAGCAGTGCGACTTCTCCAGCAAGACAAGCAGCTCACCAAGATGCAGATTCAACAAATTCTTTTTCCTCTCCCCCGTGAACTCAATGCAATGGATACCATTGCTTCCTAAGGAGGGAGGATTGATCCAAGTGGATATCGGTGGCCACCCACCTTTTCCAAATGGCTCAAAACAGTTTTCTGGCCATTTTGACAATTTACTATTTTTAGAAGGTTTTAACTTCCGGGGCCATTCTGAGGGTCCAAATGAAGGTTTTTCAAGATCGAGGTTCTCAATGATAGCCGAAGGCATGATTGAGCCCCCAAAATAAATCTCCTTGACAATACCTTTCCAACGAGCTATCACACGCCTAAAATGGAGATCGTATGCAAAAGTTACGACCCGGAGAAGTTGATGTACTCACTTACCCAAACGGGGCCCACATGACTTTTGGTGCTTCATATCCTAGGGTTAGGTTTTTTGGATGTCTATGACTTTTGGCATTCCCATATATTGTAAAAGAGCCTTCCGAGCCTCATTGTAAGCATCTTCTTGCGAATGCGAGTAGCCGTCACATCTCTTCTCAGAGATAAGCTCCCACCATTCTAGCGAGTCTTTCACTCTGTAGTTTTACAGTCTCTGTACATTTCTTTCATTAATAGAAATCATGTATTACTGTATCTCTTTGTTTATGGTTGCATCTCTGATATATTTCCATTATATTACTAGATATACGCGATATCTCTGTGCATTTCTTTATTATATCTCCGCTCTCATTTCGTGCCGAAAATAATCTGGATCAGTTTGTGACTCAACGGAAAAAGTTGAATCAGAGACATGTCAAATGGGTTGAGTACATGAAAAATTTCACTTTTGTGATTAAACATATTTCTGGTACTGCTAACAAAGTTGTTGATGCTTTGAGCAGGAAGTGTTTGCTGTTGCAGCAGTTCAAAGTCAAAACGTTGGGTTTTGATGATCTCAGGAACATGTACGTCGATGATCAGGATTTTAAGGAGGCATATGAAGAAGCTGAGAATCCAATTCTTAGGGATAGAAGCCAGTGGGTAGAATACATGATCTAGGAAGGATTACTATTTAAGGGTAATCAACTGTGTATTCCAAAATGCTCCATGAGGGAGAACTTGCTAAAGGAGAAACACAGTGGAGGATTGGTAGGACACTTTGGTCACAACAAGATGTTCGCAAAGCTGAATGAGTCATATTTTTGGACAAGAATGCAAGCAGATGTCAAGAGATTCATGGACAGATGTATAATTTGCTAGCATTCAAAGGGAAGGAGATAGAATACAAGGTTTTATCACCCATTTCCCATACCTGAGAGGCCGTGGGATGCAATCAACATGGATTTCATATTGGGGTTGCCAAGAATGCAAAGAGGATTTGACTCAATCTTTGTGGTGGTGGATAGATTTTCCAAGATGGAACACTTCATTCCATGTCAGAAAACTAGTGATGCAACTCACATGGCGAATTTGTTTTTCAAAGATGTCATTCGACTTCACGGCTTACCAAGAAGCATAGTTTCGGATCGAGACACTAAGTTCATAGGGAACTTTTGGAGGACCTTATGGAAGAAGATGCGAACTAACTTGTTGTTTAGTTTGGATTATCATCCTTAGATGGATGGACAGAGAGAAGTGGTAAATAGAAGTCTGGGAGACTTGCAGAGAAGCCTTGTGACAGAACACCACAGCCAGTGGGACAACATATTACCACAGGCAGAATTTTCTTATAATGACTCAGTTAACAGAAGCACAGGGTAGAGTCCATTTAAGATTGTCTATGGCATGGAGCCGAGATGAATTTATGAATTGAGAGATTCAGAACAGATTTCAACTAGGAGCGCTAGTGCAAAAGAATTCGCAGAGGCGATGAAAGAACTTCACAGCTAGGTGAAGGAGCGATTACAGAATTCAAGTCCGGAATATAAGAGCAGAGCCGATCAGCACAAGAGACAAATTCAATTTGAGGTTGGTGACTTGATTCTGGCACATTTGAGAAAGGAAAGGTTCCCGAGAGGAACATATAATAAGCTAAAGATGAAGAAAATCGGACCATGTAGGGTCTTGAAGAAATTTGGGGCAAATGCTTATGAGATTGAATTGCCCAATGGGATCAGAATTTCTCTGATAATTGATATCTCAGATTTGTACCCATATAAAGTTGAGGAAGCAGGGACAGGAAGTGAACAACCAGTAATCCAGTGGACAAAGCAGATACCAGTTGCGGATAAGCCACAGATGGAGCGCATACTGGATAAAAGAGTGAACAAGAAGACCAGGCGAAAGCAATACTTTGAGTATCTGGTCAAATGGAAGAACCATTCAGTTGAATATGCTAGCAGGGAGAGTGAAACAGAGATCCAGAGGCATGGACACACCATGCGCGAGCTCATAGACAGGAGCCCATGAAAATTTTCAAGCCAGGGAGTATGATGCAGGAGCATCTCAAGCGAGCCAGCGCGGAGACGATGGACAACTGGAAAAGAACCTAGCACAAATTTTGAAATATACTGAACAATTAATGAAACATCAAGTGGAGGTGTACTTGTATAATGTAAATGGACCTTGAGCGTTTTTCTCTCGTCCTTAGTAGGTAGAAGGAATTTATAGTATTTAATGCAAGTAGATAGAATTGAATGTTAGATTAGACAATTTTGGAGCGCAAGAGGGAAACGAGATATAGACACCCTCATTTGTGTATTGTAACATTAGTGTATGAAGAGCATAGAGGAGAAGCAGAGAGTTGTGTAAAAACACCCATGTACAGAAATTTGGATTAATAGAGAAAGCTTTGATTCAAATTCATGGAGTCCTGTTTGTTCTCTATGTATGTATGCTAAATGTTATGCTCATGGTTATTTCACTCTTTCTTCTATACATTTGCTTTTATGCTATGTATGAATGATTTTCTTGTTGAATGTTTGAAATCTGAGAGGAAAGAGGAGAGAAATTAGTTTCAATTGTTTCTGTATCCGAGCAAGTGTTCCTGCAAGGAGTGAAGTTGAATTGTCCGCAAGGAGTGCGTCGACAGGGTGTTCATAGGTTTGTCTCTGAAAGATCAGGAGAGAAAGATTTTGTTCTCATTCCCACAGAAGTGCAGTTGGGCATAGAATCCGTGCAAGGTGTGTGCAGGCTGAGAAAAATGTTAGGGTCGTGAACCTGAGTGAAGTATTGAGAGACTGCTGTTGCAGGTGTGCGCAGAGTCGAAGGTTTTCAACACTTGGAAGTGGCTGAAAGTCTGCCGCAAGGAGTGCGTGCAAGGGTTTTTTTTTCTAAAAGATGCAGATTATTGGGAAAGTTCATAGGAATTAGACCTTTCAAAGGAGTCAAAAGAAGGCATACTGATGAGGGACCACAGGAGGATGAGTTCCATGGAGAGAAACACCTTGGTTAGTTGTGAAGAAGTTCTTAGAGGAAGGACCGACGGTCAAAATTCTCTGAAGAGAATTCGTGAAGTCCCGTGAGCCGTCAGATCTCATGGAGGAGCAGGGGAGTTATGACGAAGGCGTCGAAAGGTTATAAGCTCAGGAGGAGTATGGTCATAGATCCAAGCCACAAGGGCCATTGGATTTACATGTGGATACCTATATCGAGATTTTGAAGAGTTGAAGCTCCATAAACTTTGCAATGGAAATCGCGAAATCACGAAACACGAAGTCTCGAAAGCGAAAAGGATTGTGTGGGCCATAGAGGATTCAGTGAGTGGATAGGTGGTGCACTATTGACATGGAGCCAACGTCCGTTTATCATTTCAGAGTTTCGGGGAGTGAATTTTTGAATACAATGTATTAGGATTCATGCTATTGTGAAGTCCGAAGTCCCGATGGAGTAAAGGGGCGTTGAAAGGTCAACCTTGTGAGTGTGTCGGAAATTCAGAAGATCGAGTTTCGGGAATCATGGGAACAATCTTCTTGACACCGCGACCGCCGAAATCGTGATAAGGAAAATCTCGAAAGAGAAGAGGATGGGTCAGCGTTGACGGTTTTCGGGTTTCAGAGATCTGAAAGACAAGCGCGTGACCAACGGATTCGCAAAAGGGCGAAGTCTGATTTCCCGAAGCAAAAGGGGAATTTCTGAAGTTGATTGTGGGTGCAGGTTTCTCGAAAGGGACATATAAGAGCCATTCCAAAGCTCTTCAGGCCAGTGTTAAGGGAAAGATCCTGTGTTGATTTGGACCTTCCAACCTACGGGTTGTGGAGGGAGCGTGCGTCAGCATCAGGGTTAATCAAGGTTTTTCTATGTCCTTTCATGTGGGTACAACCTAGGCTATTGAATGCCTTGGTTGACTTTTGGAATTCAGAAGCAGAGGCATTCATGTTAGAGGGGCAGTCGCTGGTTCCCATGGTCAGGGAAATTTACTTTTTGACTGGCCTCTCTAGGAGAGGGAAACCAGTCAATTTCTGGATGTTTCCTGCAGGGCCGCATAACATAGCAAAATTGATAGGCCTATATTGTGCAGCTGATACAGACCGCGCGAGAACGCAAGTGCCTATAAGAAAGATCACGAACTTATCACTAAAGACGATAGTATTTCTTATTGGGTGAATTATTGGTTCTGCAACTCTTCATCAAGCGTCCCATGCATAGATGAACTGTGCATTCCAGTGCTTAAATGCACAAGTTTTTGATTGGAGTACCACTTTTCTTGAGTGTATGAAGAGGCAATTGACAGATTGTCATTTATGGACACATAGGAACTTTGGGTTTGGGACCATTCTGTGTTCGTTCTTTTTTGAGAGAGTTGTGATTTTTATTTCTTGAGTAGTGGTACGAGGACATCAAGCCTCTCTTCCTGCTATGTTTAGATGGGCAGTACTACTTCCGCAACAGGGTGGTGGAAGGACCAATGAGTCCTTCGATGATGACTTTTTTTCATGGCTGTCACGACAGATCCTGGTTATAGAGGACTACCCCTATGCTGGGATTGATTTTTCGAGAGACCCATAGATACCAGTACCTTCTGGTGAGGAGCGAGGGGAGATGGGTGAGTCTCCACCTTTGTAGTTTTTTTTGTTGTATATGTAATTGTTATGTTGTTTTGTTATATATATCATTTTTTTTTGTTATGATAGAGTATTTGATGGATATGTGTTCATTGTGCACAGATGTGGGAACAGTGTGACCCGCTGACTATGCGAGGAATAGCTGTCGTCCTCGGCCAGGGGCCACACCTACTATGGTAGGGGGACTAGCAGTAGCAAGAGATCTTCCAGTTGGGGAAGCTGAGAGGGTATTGAGATGGGTTGAGCGTAACTTTACTGCGCTCACTCGTACGGTCTCGATGGCAGAGATTGAGGACCTGCCACCATCTATGCAGCCTCATGTAGTGGGGGCACCACGGATGTCCATCCATGTACTCTGGTTACTTTATGATATTATATATGGTTTTTTTTGGTCTTTTGTGTCTTATGGATCATGTGTGAAAGAACGTATTTACATGCTTATGTCAATATTCTTTCATATGTGTGCAAGGTGCCAATATAAAATTTGATTAGCTAGAGTATCTGTAACTTGATTTAATCTCCTAGGAATATGAAAATATGTAATATAATCAAAGTTTCTTTCTAAGAGACATACCCTAAGGAATCGTCGGTGTAAAGTTGGATCATGATCCCGGTACACTCTGTTTAACTGAGACACAACTAGTTGAGCATCGAGATAGACCCATAGATGAGAGATACCCAATGACAAAGCATCGCGAAGCAACTCAATAACTATGCTATACTCGGCAACATTATTTGTGGTGTTGCCTAAGCATATGCCTCTGAAAGATAATAACTGGCCTTGAGGTGTAAATATTACCCAAGCTGTGGAGGCCAGCCTCTGAGTGTGCTGACTAGCACCGTCTGCATACCCAATGAACACATCGGAATCAGTGACGAAAGATAGTATCAATGACACGTCCATAATACTAAAAGGGACTAAAAAAGTAATAGTACAAAGACTATACATATGTTACAAAAAGTTACCCTCAGTGACTTGCCTATGAATAATACTTCTTGAGGTAGAGTCCATTTCTAGTCTCTGCCAAAACATTCCCTTCAAAATTAACCAGATGATAAGCCCCATTTTTTAAAACCTCTTTTATGATGAAAGGTCTGAACCACATGGGTTTGAATTTTCCTGCCCCCAGGGGGTCCTTATCTTGGTCATAGACGAGGACAAGGTCACCTTTAGAGAAAATCCGAGGAAGAACAGACCTATCATATTGACACTTGACCTTATGTTTGTGATCCTCATTGGCTAGGGCCACATCATGATGCTTCTCAAGGTACACTAACCATTGTTCAAGCGGAGAAGTGTCTGGCAATAATTGTATTGCCAACTTTAGATATGGGATCTGACATTCGATGGGTAAGACTGCCTCCAGCCCATAAATGAGTTGAAAAGGTGAGAAACTAGTTGCAGTCTTATTAGATGTTCTGTAAGCCCATAATGTCGATTATAACATCAAATGCCAATTTGACTTGGCTGAGTTGATAGTTCGTTGTAGGATAGTCTTAAGAGTTTTGTTTACAACTTCCACCTTCCCATTTTCTTAGGGGTATTAGGGTGATGAATGTTCTTGCTGTAACCCAAGATTTGATGTTAACTCAGTCATCATATGGTTCTGAAAGTGACTGCCATGGTTAGTGACAATCTCCCTCGGGATGCCGAACCTTGCTATTATCTGATTGAATAAAAAGAGAGTTGCAGTCTCTCCATCATCTTTAAATGTTGGCATAACTTCGACCCACTTTGTGAAGTAGTCTATAGCTACGATGATATAGCAGTGCTCCCTTGCTAAAGGAGGGTTGCAAGTAGTGTAATCAATCCCCCACTTAGTGAAGGGACCAACTGTGATGACAGGAAACATGGGAGTAGGATGTGCCCTCATATTCCGAGAGAAGATTTGGCATGGATGGCATTTCTTGACCGATTCGATACAATCTTTGATAAGTGTCAGCCAAAAGTAACCTACTCGTAGAATCTTTTGGGATTTTTCCAACCCATAAAAATGACCACCACAAGCTCCGGTATGGCAATCGTTAAGCACAATAAATTCTTCCTCATGAGTGACACATGGGTATAGGATGCAGTCTACACCTCTCCGATACAATGTATCATCGATTATGAGATAATTCTTAGCCTGATGGCATATGCGTCGATGCTCATCATGAGAAGCAGTGGTGGGGCACTTCAAAGTTTGGAGATAGATAAGTATATCTCCATACCAGATATCTGAAGATGTGATAAAAAACATATCTACTTGGATAGGCGATTCTTCAGGCACAACTTCACTTGACTCAACCGGAAGTTCTGAAATAAGTTCTGTGAAGACCAGTGACTTTTTGGACTTTGCTTAAACAAAGTCTAAGTCAAAATCTTGGAGGATGACTATCCATCTACTGATTTTTCTGCCTATTACCCATCATGTCAACATGTACTGGAATGGATTCACGACAGCAATGACAGTGGTCTTGTGAAACAGAACATAATGACAAAACCATTGAACGGCATGAACTATTGCCAATGCAAGTTTTTCGATGTGAGAATAATTAAGTTCCAGTCCTATGAGGCCTCAACTCAGGTAATAGATCACATATTCGGAGAACAATTCATCTTCTTGAACTAAAACCATGCCAATGGTTGATTCTGCTGCAACTAGATATAATAAGAAATCCTTGTTATAGTTAGGTGGCTGGAGTAGAGGGGCAGTTGTGAGGGCATGTTTCAATGTGTTGAAAGAGCATTGAGCCACATTGTCCTAGTAAAAGGGAACATCTTTCTTCAGTAAGCGCATAAATCCCTTGGTGATTTTGGCATAGTTGGCGATGAAGCATCGTAAAAAGTTCTCCTTGCCTTGTAGACTCTGAAGTTGAAGGATTGTCCATGGGGGGGGAAACTGAATTATTGCCTCAACCTTGAGAGGATCGACCATGATCCCTGTTGTTGACACTATGAAACCTAACAATCGTCTTGACGTTATGCATAAGCTGCACTTGTTTGGATTCAAGTGAATCTAAAAGTAGCGACAACGTTCAAAGATAAGTCGGAGGTGTGTGGGATGATATGTTCTCTTGCGAGATCACGATGCGAAATCATCTAGATAGGCCTCGACTATATTCTTGAGTTCATGGAAAGCAAAATACATGGCCCGCTGAAATGTGGCTCCAACATTTTTGAGACCAAAAGGCATTTTACGATATGAAAATGTACCCCATGGGAAGATGACTACCGTTTTTTGTTGGTCTTCGGGTTTGATTTGGATTTGATTATATGCTGAAAAACCATCCATGAAAGAAAAGGCTTTGCAATGCACACATTCATCAATGATCTGGTCGATGAAAGGTGTTGGAAAATTATCTTTGGTACATGCCTTGTTCAAATCATGAAAGTCGGTACATACACAAATCGTGCCTTGTTTTTTATTGACTAGTATGGGGTTGGACACCCATTGGGTCAAATGGATAGGATAAATAAACCCAGCTTTTAGAAATTTCTCAACCTCAACCTTAATGGTTGATGCTTTCTTAGGATTAACTGGATGAAGCTTCTGTCGAACCGGCTTGGCATCAAGATACATTGTCATTTCATGTTCAACTATTTTTGGATCGATGCCTAGAATTTCCTCATAAGACCAGGCAAAAATGTCGTGGAATTATTTGAAAAGATATGTGTAGACTTGAATCTCTTCGGGGGATTAATCATTTTCGACGAAGACATTCTCCATGACACCATGGTTTCAGGAGATATTGATCAATAAGGTTTCAATGATAGTTTCCATATTACCCTCAGCATAAACCTCGTGTGTAGCTAAGGGATTAATAGGACAAGACCGATGTCCCGTCATAGTCACGGTGAATTATCCCGCTTCAATTTGTCTTAACTCTGGGAGGAAGTATGATCTGTGATGAAGATCTTCCCAAGGTTTATCTAGACTAGTCATTGCTTCAATTATTACTTCATCAGAGGGTAAAACTAAGTCCAATGAATCGGTGTGAGCAAGAGAACGATGAGCCCAAACAGGCTCTAGAAGTGGATCTAACTCTTGTGCAGGAGCTTGATCAGTGTGGGTTGAAGTTTGTTGGACTAAAGAGTACACTAATTCAGCTGTGGATAAGGGCATGGACATGCCCGGGTGTCCTGTCCCATCCATCGTGGCCGATGGGGAAGGAAGTGTCCACGGATCGTCGAAGTAAGTCATGAGGAACGATGAAACTTGAAAAATCTCAGCCTTATAGTGATTTGATATAAACTTGATATCACCTTGAGGGGGTGGGTAATCGAAGGTACCCATCAAATATGGGCACAAACCAACCCCGCATTGATGACACTTGGTTGAGGATTATCAATCATCGCGACCGTGGATGCCCCCAAAGCAAGGTCAGGTCTAGAGAAGGACAATTGATCGATGGTCACTATCCGGCCTTCATGTGGAAACAAAAAGACTTGGAAAACTGTAGCAACCACCGCTTGCATGGCATAAGTTCAACTCCTTCCTAACAAGAGGTTATAGTCAAGGGGAGCATCAACTACCTCTACTTCGACACACACGGTCTTCCCTCCTAACTGCACGGGGAAAGAAGGGACGATACTATGTGGTCGGAATGAATGACCGTCGAAAGTGGTGAGGAGAGTAGGTGACGGAGACAAAATAGGCTGGCCAATGACCTTCCAACATGCCAACGACATAACACATGTCGAGGCACCCTCATCAACCACCGTGCGGAAGATATTTCAAGTAAAAGTTTTCGTGGGATAAGCCACTACTATCTAAAATGCTATGTGGTAAGGTAGATGAGGTTTTAAGTTGGTTGTGTCCAGCATGATTGTACCTGGATTACAAGTCTCAGAAGTTCCTAAAGCGGTTAACAAGGCTTTCCCTTTGGAAGGGCATCTTCAGAGGACCTCCAAAGCGGAAATCGCACAAGGGGTTTGTGATAAATATTCCACCACATAGTAGTTCTGGGTGACCCTTGCATTTGGGTTATGAGAATATTTTTTGAATGCACCTTTGGGAATGCGTGTCATTGTTTTTCTCAATGTCTTCTCAATCTGTAGAGGAATAGATGGGAGTTCAACTTCTTTACCCTTCTCAGAAGTACTTGGTTTGCTATAGTCATACGCTCTAGTCGATATAAAAGCATCACCCCTCATCATATATACATTCGCGGATACGAGGTTGCTCGCAGGCGGAGAGGGGTCTTGGTTGCCCCCTTCTGTGCTGAAAGAGGCTTGGGTTAGATTTTGCCCATGTTGAAATGGATTGGTCAACATAGCTTGTTGTTGTTGCGTTACAAAATTTTGGGCCTCTACAAGTCAAGGACAAAGATGGGTTGGGTGGTCTTCCGTGCACAAGTTGCATGGATACCTCACCTTCTATTTTTCAATGTTGTCCCCACCAACATTATCGGTAGGTTTTTTATCCCCCTTACCCTTCTCTCGTTGTTTTTTCTTTCCTTCAAGCTGATGGGTGGCCTTTGGGTTAGTCAATTACACTATGTGTACCTTCGGTGTTTTGGTAGAGGGAGAAACCAAAGTAGTAGTTTGGTTGGTCACTGTGTGTTGTATAGATAACTGCTGCAACTACTTCGTCAATTGCTCAACGGGCTTTGTTTGTGCTGAACCAACAATACCATCAGCATGTGGTCCATCTCTTTGTCTAGTTTTATCTAGTATTGAGCGTGGCGAATCTGGCAATATGTTGTATAATAAATCGGATTGAGAATATATGAGCTCAAATTGTTGAGGTCTCCTGATGGCGTCTTCTTCGGAGAATACTTCCGGCATTGCGATGTCTTTGGATAAATGCGGGACCAAAGACTTAAGGAACCACTCAAGTAAGACTGCTGGTGGAACTAGCACCTTAATTAGACTCTTCTGGCATCTCCATTCTCAGATGTGATTAGAGATATGGTCCACTATCATCTGTTCGAAATTGGCCAACAACTCTGTGCTAGCGTCATATCTCACAGGTAACTAGAAATGGTTTAGGAAAGCCATTTCTAGCTCACCGAAGGAAGAGTATCTTGAGTAGTCAAGCTCAATGTACCATTTCACAACACTCCCAATGAGAGTACATTGAAACAATCACAACTATACGAAGTCATCTTTCAACTAGTTAGATGAGCACCAAAGGTGGAAGGTAGTCACATGATCTCCTGGATCTTCGTTAGGCTTGGCTTCGAACTTTGGAATGTCCAAAGGAAACTTCGTCAGCATAGGAGGCCAACATGGATCATGATAAATAGGGTCATTCAATAACCTTTCCAATTCTGGCAAGTGCAAAGTCACCAGGAAGGGGAGTTTGGGTTGTTGGTGATAACCTGGGAAAAAGGGGCCTGGAGTTTGACTAGCACAAGGTTGCCAGGAAAAGTTTGGTTGCTGGCCCAGATTCTAGTAGAAACCATGGCCCTGACCAATGTATGGATTTTGCATATGTGGAGACATCATCAGTTGATTTCCCAAATAGGACATAGATGGTTGGGTATGCATTATATTCAAAGGACTCTAGGAAGGGTTGACCCATGTCGGTCCCATTGGGATAGGCATAGTAGTTTGTCTGGGGTTCCATTGATTGTGGAAAGAATTACCCTAGATCGACATTTCAGATGAGGGAACGAATCGCTGCCAAGAATTCCAAGGCCCTGATGCGGAAGAAGTTCTTGGGTTTTGTTGGCAGCTCAACATGTTTGTTAACTTTTTATACCAATTAATTGATCTACATAGCTGCCTAAATAGAGTCATTTATTTTTATTACTCTTCATGATGCAATTTTTGAAACAACAATTGAATGTTATCACTATTTCCTATTATTTTATTTCATGCTTCATTCATGACCAGAAGCATGAATACGAAGTATGAAAATTTGTGACTGTGTTATCTTTCTATTTTAAAATTTCGTTGAAGGCAAATTGTTCATACAATTTATTTATGAAGTTTGGTTCCCTACCATGAAGAGTTACCCTCTTTGTTTTGATCCTTTCAACACCAAGAATGCTTAGAGATTGATGGTTATATAAACAAAGGACTCCCACGATTTGATTTTGGTATGGTTTTGTTTGAGTCTTGGCTATACATTTATTTTCCTAAACCTTTGATTTTTGATTTACCCAAACCTTGTGATAGAACCCACGATGTGCGCACTTATTTTCATTTTAATGCTTTGGTCCTAGACTCATACTAGATGCAAAGGTGGCGTGACGATTTGCAGGAAAACATCATTCCCAAGACTAGCCTTGGGCTTTGCAAACACTCATATAATCGTTATGAGTTTCTGTTCATACACTGTTCACTGCTGGAATTTCACGAGCTTGGGTTATGGCTCTAGACTGTCTTGCAAAACCCTGTCTGTGTGTTGTGTCTGATTCATTACCCTTTCATCCATCATGGCTCCTGTTGTGAGTGTTGAACCAAATGACATTCAAACTCTTCTCTTATATGACGATGCCAGGGAAGATTTGGAGAGAAGTGGCTGGCTCATTTTCATTAGGAAATTTCAAGGTTTCAATTTACAAGTTGCCCAGGAATTCACTTTCTCCTTTGATGGGTGTAGAGCAAAGGTGGGTGATGTACAATTGGAGGTTACAGAGGATTTCCTGAGTTAAGCTATAGGGCTACCAGCAAGAGGTCAAAGGTGGTTTAAAAATGAAAAATTGGAGTAAGTTCCTTGGATCTTTCTATTTACATCTCGGAAAATAAAAGGGTGTGATAAAGGTATGCCCATTTCCTTCCTAAAAGCTTGGTGGCATGATTTGCTCGCTGTGGTAAAGCAATTTGTTACCTGTGAAGGACGTTTCGGGCTTGTGTTTTTGTACCATTTGCGTCTGCTTACGATTTTTATGGGATTTCCTTTGAACATGCCATATTACTTACTGAGGAGTCTTTATAAAATGGGCAAAAGATACAAAAAAAAATGGTCAGACTCTAGTTGTTTCCACCATGACCTAATTAAAATCCTACTCATGCATCAATTAGAGTTACAGAATGACAGTGGGGATTCATTCATAACCCGAAATGGCTATGGTAACCCTGATATGGAGGAGGTAGATAAACTCATGGTTGAGGAGACCCTTGTTCACCCTACGACATCTCTCTCAACTCCCCAAACCTGTGTCTCACCTCCTTACATCAAACCCTTGATCGATCCAAAGGTTATTGAATAGGCCTATCAATATATTATACATCCAAATGACTGTGTTAAAAATTTAAAGAAACCTACAAGAAAGAGATCTAAGAGAAATATTGATATAAATTTTAAGAACAAGAGAGCCGAGAGGCTAATTTCTAGGAGACTTCATAACAAGTCGAACTCTCATCCGAGTTCAATCAGTATGATCGAAGTCCATGAAAGTTTGGACTCTGAAATCGATAGGTTCCTCACTGCAGAAGACCTTCAGCCGTTCGATCCACGCCTTGATTGGCCCTATAACTTTGTTGACAATTTACCTCC
This sequence comes from Picea mariana, assembly GCA_032191745.1. Classification (NCBI taxonomy): domain Eukaryota; kingdom Viridiplantae; phylum Streptophyta; class Pinopsida; order Pinales; family Pinaceae; genus Picea; species Picea mariana. Next base: position 30,780 of record JASDQU010684775.1, on the reverse strand, counting down.
ATGTTTGAAAAACAATCCAGAGTTTCCTGGTGTCAAATTGGTTAATGAATCCACTATCAGTATGTAAGGTGCTCTGGTTCACAACCAAGTTTGTTACCATGCAACCATTGCACAATCAAATTTTGAAGTCTGTCTATTATGGATTGCTATATATTATACTGATATCCCTATCCTACAGTCACAGGTTAAGGATTTAAAGGATCAGATTGATGTCTTAATGAGCAAAAACCATAGACTCGAATCTGTTATTCAAGGAAAAGAAAAACGTATAAAGATAACAGGCAATGTAGTATTTAAAAATGTGGAGGCTGCGACAGCCATTGTGAATTCCAAAGTTGCCTGATACGATCTGATTTCATACATGGAGGTATGATTCTTCATATTCAAATAGGATTATTTGTCAAAATTATATTGCTTTATTTTACAATAAATTGGATTTCATTTACTAATAACTAGCTACAGAATCGCAAGATTCTATAGCCAGTTAT
>JASDQU010684774.1:64188-81167 GCA_032191745.1 Picea mariana | reverse complement strand
TGGTGCTTCATATTGTGAAGGAGAAAGATCTGGAGTGTTGTTTTTGGCACCCAGAGATGATTTCATTATTCCCTTTTCCTATATATTATAGTGGGACATCAATTATACAAATAATGTATGCGGATATGAAGCCCTGGTTTTAGGATTAGAGGCTGCTAGGAAGTTAAAAATTGAAAATATGATAGTTTATGGTGATGCATAATTGATCATGAAACAAATAAAGAAACAGTGCTAGGCCAATCACCCAAGGTTGATGTCCTATAGAAATTGTGCCTTGGATCTGATTGAGAATTTTTTCTCATCATTTAATATCCACCATATCCCTAGAATGGAGAATCAACAGGCAGATTCATTGGCCAAAGCAGTTGCAACGTTTGTACCTCCTACTGTCCTCAAACTAAAGTATTACATAGAAATGAGGCACAAAACCTCCATACCAAACAATATTCAACACTGGCAAGTCTTCAAGGATGATGAGAAAATTAGGAAATTCCTAGAAATGGTGGACGAGTTTTCTGAAATACATATTGATTAGGAAAATCAGAATGACCCTGCTTGGATTATGCAAGAAGGTGAAGATTCTCAGGAGTTCCAGGACAAGATCGCTAATCACCACATGTTGGTACTGAAAAATAATCATATCCCTAAAGGTATGATTCCTTTGGAAATATTATTCGATCATGATGATATTCCCTTAAATTCTACTTTGCAGCCTCAGCCTAAAGAGGTTGAAGATTGTAACATAGGCACTAAGGAAAATCCTAAGATGGTAAAGATATCTAAATATCTTCCTCTTGAAATGAAAAGAAAATATGTTGATTTACTCAAGAAGTACAAGGATGTTTTCACCTGGTCTTATGATGAATTAATGAGTAATGACACCACCGTAATTGAACACAAAATTCCCTTAAAACAGGGTGGTAAACCTTTCAGGCAGAAGCTCAGATAAATAAATCCCATACTACTACCTGTGATAGAAGGTGAAAAATCTCCTATATGAAAATATCATTGTTACACTAAGATATTTCAAGTGGGTAGCCAATCATGTTCCGTTCAGGAAGAAAAACAGTGACATCAGACTGTGTGTAGATTTCATAAATTTAAACAGATCATCTCTCAAAGATAATTATCCATTACCTAAAATGGATCACGTATTAGAAAAAGTGGTCAGAGAAAATAGAATGTCTATGATAGATGGATTTTCAGGCTATAATCAAATTGCAGTCCACGAGGATGACAAAGAAAAAACTACATTTACTACCCCTTGTGGTACCTTTATGTATGAAAAAATGACATTTGGTTTGATGAACATAGGAGCCACTTTCCAATCAGCTATGGACATCGCCTTTCTCAACGAAAGAGATAAGTTTGTTGTCATTTATCTTGATGATCTAACCATGTTTTCTAAATCTGACGCAGAGCACCTGATACACCTCAAACAGACGTTTGAGAAATGTCAAAAATTTGGTTTGTCTCTGAATCCCAAGAAATCTCACTTTGCAATGCAGGAAGGAAAACTCTTGTGCCATATAGTATATTGAAATGGAATCAAAATCGACTCGAAAATGGTTGAATCTATAGATACTATCAATATTCCTAGGAACAGAAAGGAAATACAATCATTTTTAGGAAAAAAATAATTTTTTAAGAAGATTCATCCCAAACTTCACTAAAATTGTAAAATTGATTACATATATGCTCAAAAAGGACAGCGAGGTCAAATGGACAACTGAAGCCAAAGATTCATTTGAACGCATCAAGAAATTTATAGGTGAAGCACCAGTGTTGGACAACCCAGATTATGTGAAAGAATTATTTATTTTATCATTCACCTCCGAACACACTATCATGGTCATGCTCTTACTAAAAAACGATGAAGGTTTCAAACAAACAATAGCATTTTTTACTAAAAGTCTCAGATATGTTGAACTGAAATATGATATATTGGAAAAACAAGCATACGCAATGGTAAAGGCCCTCAAAGCTTTCAGGACTTATGTACTCCATTCCAAGATAATTTCCTATGTACCAACCAACGTTGTCAAGGATATATTAGTTCAACCAGATAGTGATGGAAAAAGGGGTTGATGGTTAGCCAAGATTCGAGAATTTGACCTAGAAATAAAACCGACCAAAATTGTCAAAGTTCAGGGCTTGGCTAAATTACTAGCCGAATCAAATTTTCGGGCACTTGGGATAAATCACCTACAAGCTTATGAAGATTTTCCAGACATAGATGAACTGATGTTGCTATACTTGCAAGCGATATCTAAGAAAAATTCTCTTCCTTTGCCTGGTATAACGACATATTTTCTTACCTTCTAACTCTACAGTGTCCAAGTGATATGACCCCTTCCAAAGCTAGAACGTTGAATTTTCACGCAGTAAATTATTGTATCATGGATAGCCAACTATATTGGAAGGATCCTCTGGTATTTTTATTGAGCTGTTTAGTAGAATTTGAAACAGAGAGAGTCGTAAATGAATTTCATGAAGGGGTGTGTGGAGGGCATCACGCCTTGAGAGAAACAACCTATAAAATCCTGAGAGCTAAATATTATTGGCCGAAATTATTCACTGATGTGAATGAAAAAGTTAGAGCCTATAACCCCTACAAACTATTTTCAAGCAAGCAAAAGCTTTCGGCCTTACCTTTGGTCCTAGTCAAAACAGAAGCTTTGTTTCAGCAATGAGATCTGGATTTCATCGGTGAAATACGTCCACATTCAAGCACACAACATAAGCGTATTTTGACCGCTACTGATTATTTCACTAAATGGGTGGAGGCCATTCTAACGCAAAACGCAACAGACGCAATGGTGATCAGTTTTTTAGAAGAGAAAATTTTATCAAGATTTGGTTGTCCTCGGAAGATAGTCACTGATAATTCCCAAGATTTCAAATCCATGGCTATGGTAATTTTTTGTCAAAAGTACAACATCATACTAGGAAATTCAACGACCTACTATCCTCAAGGAAATGGATTAGTTGATTCCTCAAACAAGAGTTTAATCACCATAATTAAAAAAATGTTGACTGAAAATAAGAAACCTGGCATGTGCATTTGAAGTATGCTTTATGGGCTAATAGAATAGGCACTAAGAAATCCATCGGAATGTCCCTCTTTCAAATGGTATACGGAATTGATGTAGTTCTCCCCATAAATATTGCTCTTCCCGTAATGAAACTCTGGTAGGACGCGAAGAAAGAGCCAAATGACATCGCCAAAAGAATAAATCAATTGATATAAGACCAACAAAATATGGTTGAAGTGGATTAGAGACTCTAGAAATATCAGGATAACATGAAAGCCCTATTTGACCAAAAACTAAAGATGGGGAATTCCTCCATGGTTACCTGGTTTTAAAATGGGATGCCAGGAAGGAAGACTTAGGAAAACACGACAAATTTGACCATATCTAGTGTGGACCTTTCAAGATCATAGCTTTTGAGGGAAAGAATTCATTTTTGTTAGAAAATCTCGATGGGAAAATCCTTAACACCCCTATCAGTGGGCACTACCTGAAGCATTTCATGCAATAACTATATTCCAAACTCCCATTGTACATACCGGTTTAATTTTCACATTTTTGTTTACAATTTTTCATTTCTTTGGTAAGTCCTTACTTTCACTATAAATAAAAACAGGTTTGTCAATTTCATAGAAACACAAATATAAAAGTAAGTAACACAAAGTTCTGATCTACAAAATTTCCTGACATCTCTCATGTTTATTTCCATTACAAGATACCAGTTGATAGCCGAGAGATAAGATGTATCAGAAATCAATGCTCGCATTTCAAAACATTGGCTTTCTCTCAAAACATGTGATAAATAGATAGTTTATTTGGTTGAAAATATAGAGAAAATATGAGGTATGAACTTCTGCCCGACTGACCCAAGTTAAATTTTCAAGGAGATATCACTAGGTATGACAGAAGTTTCATATGTACAAATGTTGTCACCTAATTTACAACTAGAGGAACATAAAATTACGTTTTAATTCTCAAGAGTTTTTTTGGATAAAATAAAATTAAAAATAAAATAAAATAAAAATGAAAAAAAATATAATAAGAAAGTAATCAATAAAAAGACTTTAAAGAAAATAATTTGAGAATCAATAAGCATACTCACATAGACATGATCGTTTTCACGATAGAACATTTGAATCCTCTTTATGTTTTTCCTTCTTATCTTCAAGTTGTATTTTCTTGTGATTATAATATCTTTTCTTGATCTTCATGGAGGAAAAAGGACTTCACCTTGACTCTGAAAGCTCAGAAACAAGTCTACAACATGAGAATAGGAACAAATATTTATGATCCCTCTAACTTTAACTGAAAGAAAGTATGTCTAGGCTAATCCTAACTACTTTATCTTTTCTAACAGATTTAGAATGATTAGTTTTGCTCAAGGAAAGACCCTGGAAATTAAAAGTTCCCCTTGAAAACTTCCTATAAGCGAAGGCGTTTTGAAGGTTGGAAGAAGATTAGTCCAAAGTAATCAAAATGAGATAATAGACATCTGATGCTAAATTATAAACATATGTCATCCTTGGTATATTTTATACAAATTGATTTCCCCCACTTCATGTTTTAAAAAATATAAGACAGATGGTGAAAGGAAATTCATAAAATGATTTCCCCCATCTAGTCCAAAAAGAGATGATGAAAGGAAATTCATTAAATGATTTACCTCATCTCGAAATTTAAATGCAAAATTACTGATTGAAGTGGTGAAAGGAAATTCAATTTGGGAATTAGATAACTTCATCGGGGTACTGAATTGGCTCGCTGGCAGTGAAGCAATGTCTATGATAGATGCAAGGCTATTATACATGTATTATAATGCACTCTGGTAACTAGTTCTCTTCTCGACTAGATCTACATTCTAAGCCAACATGAGACTCCCTGACTAAAACATTAAAATTACTTTACTTGATGCGAACAAAATCGAACAGAGTCTGATAGATCAAATAAGGTTTTTTTTTATTATCTTAAGCAAATCTGAAATCAATTTTAAGAAAGGGAATCCATTAATAAGCCTAAACTTGAGATCGATGAATGATTAAGTTTTGAACGTTTTCAAAGATATGGATGAAGTCCAAAGTCCGTCTATGTGTCCTTTTTCAGAATGTGTTTCACAAAAATGCAATAATGACTCCATTTACCCAATAAAGGCTACTTGGTCTACTATTCTTCTGTGTCTCATAGGGAGATGAGATCCCTAGATGGAGCCTATGTTGGAACACATATATATTTATAAAACTTTAGACTTTAATAGATTTCACTCTCGTTTAAATAAAACAACCCGCGCTTAATTCTCACCGTCGATGAAGTCTCCCATTAAATCAAACGATCCTAATCTCTTAAGAATTATGGAGACTCCTACTCGTTAACGAGTCAAATAACTAAAATACTACATTTGAGAAATCAGGTTTTGGAGTTTCGCAATACAAACATTTCAACATACAACAATTCCAAAGTCCCGATAGTCGAAATCACGAAATTGTCTTAAGTTCTAAACCAACTTAATTAATAACTAAAAATGATCAACGGTTAATTAATCATGTCACGATTTCACGTTTTGGGAATCCTGCATGCAACGACTATCAAAGTCCCGATAGCCGAAGTCACGAAATTTTCTTAAGCATTAAACTAGATTAATTAAGAATTAAAAATGATTAACGGTTAATTAATCATATCACGATTTCACGTTTCAGAGATCCTACCTTGAAAGACTTTCAAAGTCCCGATAGCCGAAATCGCAAAGCTGCCTTAGGTTGATCACGGTTATTTAAAGGGGTCAAACATGATTAAAGTTAAATAATCACATTGTGATTTCACATTTAAGGGATTATACCTTGAAATGTCTTAAGATATCCTGATATCTGAAGCCATGAAATTTTCTTAATGATAAGTGTGATTAACTGATGCATTAACGATGATTATCACATAATTAATCCTTCACTAAATAATGATTTGGATAAATTCAAATTTCACCTGTTCTTTTCCTGAAAATTAATGACATTAATAGTTGATTTACGACCATCATTCCAAGTGAGATCCTAGACCACCACCGAAATCTTATTCATTAAGGAAAAGTAAATGCTTCGTTAGTAGAAGTATTGGAAAATCAACGCAATTAAAGGAAAATAATATTGAATTTCAAATGTCATTGTGCGTTTTCACTAAGCAATAAGTTTTTAAGGTAATAAACTTTGTGCATTACCTGTGACAGATATCAAAGATCTAAGACTTGATATTGTGGCTCCTCGAAAAGAAACTAAAGCGCGTAGTGAAGAATCGAGCCAGAACACAGATATCCTCTCCGACACCTCGCCCAGAAACATAGACGTCATTAAATCCTAGATGCAAGTGTTCAATATTCTACAGTATGAATTGGTCAATTTCCCGGACGACTCAGGTGATGATGAGACAGAGGACCTAGCTACCAAATACAAAATTATTTCCCATTCAAAGATACATAAGATAGTGACGAGGCCTAGGCTCTTTCCCTATAACAATATGATCGGTTGGGTGTTGGAGAATGTGGACTTTCCTACCAGAACCATTTTCAATTTGTAAAAGGTCGTAGTTGGGTATTTCTGGCTAGAACATCTACAGGTGATGTACAAATTGTCTCTAGTATCCAATTTCGTTTACTATGCCAGTTTCCTAGTAGACTTTAACAAGAAGGAATGTGAGCAATATGGAAAAAACCTTCCCGATTTAATTAAAGACTAGTACTCTCGCCCCGAGAAGTTTATAGATGATTCCCATGGTATATACCCAGTTGTCGCACTAGAACCTCACATAATGTACATAGCAATGATGATGTGTAGACTCTATGAGAAAGAAGACACAACCCATTTAATTTTACAGTGGGTCCCATTATGCACTCAGTGGTTGAGGGTTATTCTTTTGATTGGGCCGAGATATTGTCAGACAGTTTGGTTAAAGAGATTACAGCATATCAGTCACTAAAATCCAAGGGGCAGCCAACCCAATTTTTCATGTTGGCGTATATCATGGATGTCGTATGTTCTATGATGCCTTTTTCACTGATGGGTTGGAGATGGACTCCAAATAATGTTGAACCCATACATATTTATCATTTGAAGCTTTGGGAAGACAAGGCGAAAGATTTATTTTATGAAATATGCAACTGGGTGGTGGTGCCGATGCACACCGCTATATATGGTTACCCACCTCCCAGAACTTTTGACCAAATTGTGACTAATATGGGCAAGATAGCAGACTGGTACATCGAGGAGAATTTTTCCTATATTAAGGTTTTGGCTGTTTGGTTCCTCCACATGCTCTGCCTAAATTTTTACCAGACCGATTGGTGTGCCGCGAAGTAGCACATCAAACTATGCTTGGAGGGATTGGTAAGGATCTCAAAGGGGTACAGAAAAAGGTATGGCCATCTTTTCCCCTGCATATTAGTAAATTTTCTCTGCTGGATTTCGGCCATTAAAAAGTGGAGGTCGTGGCCCTAGGAGAAATCAAACTGGTCAATATTGAATTCAAGAAGCACAATCCGCAGAATATCATAGGTAACCATATGGATAGCTGCAATATGAAAATATATGAACATAATGATTCTCCTCACGATGAAGTATTTCGAGGAGCGAGGTCCTATCAAGAGGTTTTGGATCAAATTCAAGCTCTGACACCAGATAAAATGGCTGAATTTTATAATTTCTAGAAACATCGAAGAAATGGCCTCTCTAAAGTATTGCAAGGGGAAATCCCGACACCTCCAGCCACACAACAAACAAAAACCCAAGGGTTAGAAACAAGAATCTCTAGTGGATAGGATGCCCAAGAAAATGTGGAGGAAACCGAGGCCTTGGTAAAGAAGATAGAAGAAAAGTCACATTCCACATTGGGTAAACCAACAACTGACACACCCGAGAAGCAGTCATCCACTCAGATAGGCAGTCCTGTCCAATCTGTCACACCTCTATAGTTCAATAGAGGGAACCCGATGGCCAAAGTTGTATTCATAAGATACCTTACACCTATTTCAGCAATAGATATGCCTCCTTCATAATTATTCTTGAATAAGAAGAGAAGGGTTGTGGTAAAGAGAGAAACACATCAGAAGGAGGGCGCAACTGTTAAAAGACGTTGGGTGTTATTAGATGGGAAGGCCCTAGAAGAAGAAGACTTCGCTACAAAGGTCACAGGATCGTTGGGAGATTTCGCGACAACAAACCAGTTTTCAGTGAGCAACTTGAAGGAGAAGTTGAAGCAGAAATATATGTTGATAGGCCAATTGCAAAATCAAGTGAAAATGGTGGAAAAGAATGCCAGGACTGAGATCAACAAGGATTTCGAGTAGATTAGATCCAATGATAGACAGGAAATTCAGCAACTCAAATCTGGTCTTCATGAGATGCAGAAAAAGTCACAGATAAGCGACGAATTAGTCACACAGCTGCAAGTTAAGGTGATCTTAAATGAAAAAGAAGTAGTGGATATATTAGATTTCTAAACCCAAACTCTAGAGATACATAAGGAACTGGAATCAACACAATAAATCCTTTTCAATAAGGTAGAAGCTATCCAAAACCATTTTTAGGTGTAAATCAAGCCTTAGATAACATTTGTTTAAAGGAGAGAGAGGCTATTTCCGCTCGGACCAATTTCCAAGAAGCAGTTGTGTTGTCGAAAAGACAAGGAGTATCTATGGTTTCCAGGTTGTTTGTTTCGGAGCAAATAAGAGTTGATATAATGTTGAAGGCCTAGGAAGCCAACATAGTCGAAAGTAAAAAGATGGCTAAGGAGGCCAAGGAGGCTTGTGAAGAAGCTTTCCATTCACTTGACAAAGAGTCATTAGGCCTCGATAAAGATAGTATATTTGATGTACTAGTATGAGTTGATATAAAAAATCATCAACTTAACACTAAGACCAACATGGAAGAAGCTCAGACTGAAATCTTACAATTAAAGCAGATTGATATTACTCAGATAAATAGATGGTTGGTGAAGCCTAGTTTGCAGCTACAGTCTATAGCTTCAGAATATAGGAGAATGGAAAATATATTGCCTCAATAAAAAAATAAATTATATGCGTTTGAGGCAAATGACTTCACAGAACCCTCCAGGTTGGTGGTACAATTTGTGAGCAAATGTGTTAAATGTATCGAACAAGGAAAAAACAACATCTCCGAGAACCAATGAGGTAGTCTATACACATCATATGTAGATATCATGATTAGAGATGATCTTTTTCTGAGTTGGATGAAAGGAAAGAGAAATGCCTCTAACAGCATGACGAAAAGACAAAAGAGATGCAAGTGAAGCACTTCAAATTTCNTATTTAGAAGAATGAACAAAGGCTTCTTCTTTCCGTATTGTAACTAACAAAACTCATCCTTTGTGAGTATTAATACAAGTGCAGACAGGGATTCCAAATTTTTTGGAGTTTGAGTTATGCACCCTTCTTGTATTTCATATTTCCAATTTTCTTTATGCTACTCCTTGATAAGTGAATGACTACAATTTAGTACAAAATCTACTGTGATCATATTTCATTTAGTTATTTGATAAGCTAACAATTTTTCCTCTATATTTTCTATCAGGAAATACAAGACATGCAAGCTACTTGGATCACTATATCATATATCCTTTCAGGGGTGCATTTCACTCTTTCTTCTACTATAAACAAGGTAATATTCTTTTTTCATTGATGCCTTAGATTTTTTAATAGTTTTGTAACTTTCTTCATCACCACTCAATTTGATTAATTTACTCAGATGACGAAACATGGCCTCTGTTTTGTTCAACTATTAATTTCATTTGAGGATTTATATTCTTACATAACTAACGGAAAGACAAATCACTCTTAAAACAAGTCATTCCTTAATTCCTGATGCCTGACATTATGCTTTGAGCCTTAAGTTTAATCTCAGGAATAATAGGTTCGACTTTTTCTCAACCTTTCAGGGGCATGACGAACAGATCTCGATGGTGTGTGCATAGAATTTTGATGGCTTCGAAGCTGTAGTTGGAAAATTTCTTATGCATGTGACTGGACATTATACTGCTAAAGCCTGTAGATTCACAGTGTATGGGGAAAGATGGTGGAAGAAGGATAATGTGGTCATGGAATTTGTAAATCAATTTCTAATTCTAGAGATGAAAAACCCTAACTGGAAAAAGGGAATACCACACAGCTGGGTAAGGAACAAATGGCACACTATTTTTCTAATCATCCACAGGTACATTACATGTGAAGGCATGTTTTGCTTGGTTTATCTCTATCATATCAGACTATTGATTCATATAAATGGTGATTATTCTCTTAATTTACCCTAATTTTTGCTAAAAAGTTTATCCAAAATGTCTAAGAGGGTACAATCCCATCCTGCTACAACAAAAGAAAGTCTCTTTCATCAGGGTTTAATTAGAACAATGGTAGTCTTCTCTTTAAATGAATTCCATAGATCCTAGGATTTGTTAATCCAATCTTTAAAAATGGATTTATAGTCAACTAAATCCAAAACTGTCAAAGGGAAGAAATCAGCCAAACAAAAATAGAGCAAAAATCCAACACCTATGCCTAAATGCCCTAGGAGAAACTCCACCAGAGCTACCAATAAATTTAGATTGAATTCAAAAGCAATGTTTCATCCATCCATTAAAAAGGAGAATCTTATAATTATAGAATATAACTCATAATATTCCAAGAGAGGCATCAAAAAATAGGCAGGACCACCTTCTTTACACATAACTGAGAAATAATCTGATGACTTGAGGAAGAGACAAGAGAAGGGAAAGCAGGTTGTTGATTATTCTAGGAGACCTATGACAATAGCACCCACAAAATCAAATTCAATATCTGAATCTGTGTTTAAAAGTACATATGTAGTTTATGATGACAGAGATGATCTTTTTGCAGAACCAGACCATATGAAGTACCTTCCAGAAACCATAGATTCTTGCAGCGCTATTCTATTGCAATGCATATGATTTCTTGATTTTAAGTAACACAATGAACACTTTGTTGTTTTTTTTAATTATCAAGATTGTCTTCAAGTGCATGTTCTTGTTTCTCAATTATATTCTGAAATAAGAAATACATATGGAGTTGACAAACTAGATACTCTCATATATTCCCTTCTTTATTTACCTCATTATCTGATCTATTAAGGTGACTACCATTTACTAAATCAGTGGGGTGTTTTATTTCTTTTACATTTGAGTTATGTGCTTATTTTGAATCCTTGAACCAACTTTCAACCATTTTATAAAAACCTATTCATAAAACCCTTAAAAAATACAATTGCAATAACTTGATGATGCCCTAGCTTTCCTTCTCACAGTCAAGTGAAACTTTAGGGACTAACATCTTTTTTCATCGTTGTCACAAATGGAGGAACGAAGAATTTATTCCTGGGAGAATGACAAAAATCAATTCTAGATCTTGATGGTGAACACGAGTTGGACACTTTTTTGAATGTATCATTCACTTGGAAACTCCATGAAGGAAGAATCCCTTGGAAACTCCAATGATCCAAGATTTCAAAGGCTATGGCAGCCATTTTGGATCATAGGTTTGCTCCATTTGATTTCTCTTATATTCCTGGTTTTCCAAATGTCATGCCTCAAATGTTGTGCTTACTATGCATGAATGGGGAGACTACCATCCAAGGTTCAGTGGAGATGATCATGATCATCCTACACAACACTTGACTGATTTTCATCAATACATGGACCAGCTTGATATTCATCATGAAGATGCATTGCTGAAAATGTTTATGTACTCCTTGGAAGGAGAGGCAAGACAATGGTACTGATCTCTTCCTGCTTCGAGTATTTCATCATTAAAGGATTTTCATGATGTTTTTTATTCATATTACAAGAAATTTTATCTGGTTGAGAGTCTTTTTTAGAATTGTTGTGAGGGATATGCATTTTATACTCAATATTCAGTAACTGATCCTATTGGTAGTGCAAATGAAAGGTATGATTATTTTGAGGAAGAGAAAGAAGAGTTATTATCAGTTCTATCTTCTTATTATTATGATTTATAGCAAAAGGACTGTAATAGTGAAATTCATGCAGATATATGTCAGGCTTATGAAGCTCATGATGAATTTGACACTTGTCAACATGTTTATGATAACTCTTATCTGAATGTTCATCCTTATGAAGAATGTGTTGCTAAGAGTCTTTTTGAAAATCTTTTGTTCACTGGAAAAACTCTTGTTGAAGACCATATTGTTGATGAGGAAGAACAACAAGTAGATGTAGTTACATATGATACTTTTTCAGATGTGTCTAATGTTCAAAATTCTAATAACAATCAGGGAACATATTTATATTCATTCTTTCAAAATGATCATGAAACAAATGTCTCTGAATTTCAAATTTTAGAATTTTTTTCAAATCAACCTATAGACGATAAATATGATGATGATCCTGAAGTCCTAGATCCAGATGTCTATGATGCATTTGGATTTGACTAGCAGTCTCATGAAGACATTGAGTCCATCGTCCATGAGGAACCAGAGCCTATATATGACAACTGTGTATCAGAAGGTAGCAAGGAAGATGAATACGAGCCTCTTGATTTTCATGATAATATTATTTTTTTCAATGTTGTTGTCCAAGGAACTTATGAGAATATTCAAAATGACCTTTTTTATTTTGATTGTGATAAACCAAATGATCCTCAAAAGGATTATGGAGCAAATATTTTAGAACAACAGTTTTGTTCATGGAACCTTTGGGAGTTATGTTGTAATTTGCATGACCTAGTGGTTATTTACATAGAGTCCATGTTTTCACAAGTTCAAAACATGCCAACATTTGGGATGAAAGTGGAATGCAACAGTAAGTATAAATTTCACATTATATGTTTGTTGAAAACAATTGTGTTTTCCTACATTTCTTCATTAAGCTACCAAAAAGAAGACCATTTTCTCAGTAAAATGCTTTCATGGCTGCATTGGAATTTTGATGTGACCTGATCAAGGAAATGATTGGTTAGTTGTGTAGGATTTGTACATAAATAAGATTTATTTTTGAGCATGTTGGTGTCAGTTTGAAGATCAATTTATAGTATGAGAGTAGTGTCAAGTTTTCAATATGCAAGAATAAGGACTCCATATCCCAATGGAAAGACCACTTGCAGTTTTGTGGATTTTATTTTTGGATTGAAAATAAAGGAATGGCTGGACAGGGAAATAATTACAGTAAAAGTTGATGACGATGAGGGATATGAAGGAATTGATCAAAAAGTTCTTAAAGTTTCATCATGAAACTTTATGCCCAGAAGGAGCTAGTGTTAGTCTCTAACCTTGTTTTTGACTGAGTGGGTGCCCCTAGTCCTTGTCCTTTCCTTTTTCATGATTTTCTGTCAAAACTGTGTTTTTACCTCTTGGCTTGGAAGATTATTTTTCAATATTTATTGCACTTTCTAAATGATTTTTGAGGTTTTTAAAGATTAGGATTTGATATGATATTTTTGTGTCACATCACCTGTCGATTCATTATTTGAATTTTCAATTTTTTTCCAAGTCATAAAAGGTGCTACATGAATAGCGTTATTCTTGTAGTGCTAGGAATAATCATTGTTTTGCATGTACCACCCTACCTAGATCGTGTCATAATTTTTCAAATCATGATTAGAGGATCTACATGCCTCTTCATGATCTATTTTTGGGTTGCTATTTTATGATAACATGTGCATACGAAAGATTGAGATGTACTCGCCATACCCGCATCAAATCAACACGTCTGATTATCATGAATGGAATCATCGCCTTTCTATTTTGGTATGTCGATTATTTGTGCAAGGATTGAAGAAAGAAGTAACTTCTAGTTCTTAACAGCCCACGAAAATTGAAGATTCAAAACCATCAATCTTCTCAGAATTGTCTACATGATCATATCAGTGGTATGGCACCCAAAAAGAGTGGTCATATAATCAAACTAGAGCCCGAAGGCACTGAATTTATCGAAGCATACCCTCAGATGGCACATAAGTTCAATGATTCTAGTTGGTTTTACTTTTTCTCAACCTTTGAGGGGCATGACGAATAGATCTCGATGGTGTTTGCACATAATTTCGATGGCTTCAAAGTTGTAGTTGGGAAATTTCTGATGCATGTGACTGAACATTATATTGCTAAATCATGTAGATTGCCATTGTACGAGGAAAGATGGTGGAAGAAGGAGAATGTGGTCATGGAATTTGTAAATTATTTTCTAATTCTAGAGAAACAAAACCCTAACTGGAAAAAAGGAATACCACATAGATGGGTAAGGAAAGAATGGCACATTGCTTTGTTAATCATCGATATGTACATTACATGTGAAGGAGGGTTTTCCTTGGTTTATATATATCATATCAGACTATTGATTCATATAAATGGTGATTATACTCTTAATTTACCCTAATTTATGCTAAAAAGTGTATCCAAAATGTCTAAGAGGGTGCAATCCCATCCTACTACAACAAAAGATAGTCTCTTTCATCAGGGCTTAATTAGAACATTGGTAGTATTCTCTTTAAATGAAGTCAAAATATCTCGGGATTGGTTAATACAGTCTTTGAAAATGGATTTATAGACAACTAAATCCAAAATTGTCAAAGCGAAGAAATTAGCCAAATAAAAATAGGGAAAAAATACAACACCTATGCCTAAGTTCCCTAGGAGAAACTCCACCAGAGATGCCAATAAATTCAAATTGAATTCAAAAGAAATGTTTCATTCATCCATTAAAAAGGAGAATCTTATAATTATAGAAGATAACTCAAAATATTCCAAGACAGGCATCAAAAAACAGGCAGGGGCACCTTCTTTACACAGAACTAAGAAATTATCTGAAGACTTGAGGAAGAGACAAGAGAAGGGAAAGCAGGTTGCTCAGTACTCCAGTGTTGTATCATGTTGTCATTGATGCCAATGGTTTGATTGATTGATTTCAAGTGATTAAATGATTGATTGATGTAAATGGATTGATTGATAGGCTTGATTGATTGATGATTGATGAACAATGTATATGTATTGTCCTTGATGAGAATGATAACTGTCAAGTGGAAACCAATTGATGAATATGGATCAATAAGTTATCATTGATATGATGCATAGATGAAGATGGATCAATGATTTGTCATTGATACATGATGAAGATGGATGTTTTGATATATGCTGGATAGTTTGATGTAAAGATGACTCATTATTTTCTTGTCATGGTACAAATGGATGAACTCCAAAGTGGTCCCCTTATGGTGAAATCCCTCACGACAAGACACTTTGCGGTTGAGTTATGGTTGAGATAGCCCATGCTTGTATGTGGAATAAAGAGAATAATATAAGTGATTTTGTTGGTGGAACTATCCTAGATGGATAGTGCTTGTCATGCTGTTTCCGGTGGTATGTGGAACATCACAAAAATCCTCATGGTTTGAGAGTTATGGCCTTACAAAGTTGGAGGACCCTCATATGTTGGCTTGAAGCCCCAAAAGGTCAAAGAAGTCAAAGTGACTTAAAAGAAGAAATCATTATTTAAATGATAAATTAAAGTGACAAAGTCAAGGTGGATTATTTAAATAATAAATATATGTGACAAAATCAAGAAGGAATATTTAATGATGAAGTATTGGAGAACTTTCTATTTATGGAAAGTGGTTAAACCTAAAATAAGGAAGATAGGTTAAGTGACCTAGAAATGGGTTAAGTGACCTAGAGGATGAAAGTATAAATAAGATAGCAATGGTCTCTTGCAAATCATCCTTTTTGTGGATCAATGGAGAGATTCTTGTGAGATTCTTTTGGAGTATTGATGGAGAGCGTCTTGTGAGAGCTTCTTGTGAGAGAGTCTTTGGTGTGGATCTCTTGAGCATGATTGAAGATCTATTCTGAGAAAGAGAGCATGAGGAGGATCTCATGGATGCATCAAAGTTTTGGCAATATCGTAGATCTTGATGGAAAAAGTCTCAGAGCTTCAGAAAACCTAGTTTCTGAGTTGTACGTGGGCTATAATGGGTCAGGGAGCATACATATGTGGGTTGTATGAGGACAGGGCGCATAGAGTGGATAAAATCATGAAGATTTATGTTTGATATGATGACTAGTTGTTGAAGACTGAAGCAAGTTCTATATCTGGATTCTATGGGCTCATATCTGTCACTGAGACACTGGTATGGGTACATTATTGTATTGATGGTTACTATTGCTTGTTGTGTTGTGAATGCTTAGGGCATTCTTGGTATGGCTGATGTGATGTGGTTTATGTTGGTTGATGGAGTGAGCAATACTCTTGTGTTTTAGTTGTGATATGACTACTATGGTATACTAGTTGCTTATACATGATTGAGTTAGCATTCATATTGAGTGGTTGTGGAGCATGAGTAAGCTATTGGAGAGCTTGGATGTGTTGGGACTGGTTGGTGGTCAGTTTGGACAGTGAAAGACATAAGAAATAATGCTTGCAGGTTATAGAGGATCTGAGTATGTGATGAAAAGGGTAGACCCTAATAGCTTAGAAGGCATATGCAGGTTGTTGTATATATTGGTAGCGTACATACGTGGGCTGTAGTGAGACAGGGCACGTACACACACGGGTTGCGCTACTGATAGGTTGTGTACCTGTTGTAGATTGATATCTGTTGATGATTGTTGTCTCATCTCAGTTGGTGTAGAGGGTGTAAGTTGAGTCTTGCATTATAGAGATGGTGCTCTTGTAGAGTTGTACTCTATTCAGTTGTTTCTAAAAAAGCCCAAGGATTGTAGTTCATAATAAAAATAAAATTGTACATACATCTTGTGTTCTTTGTGTTCCTTGTGGTGATGACTTATTGATGATCGATGTTGTTGATATATGTTGCTGATGGTAGTTATCCCATGGAAAGAATAGAAGAAAATCTATTAGAACTTCAAAAATAAGTTGAGAGGGTTTATATAGATATAGCAGTGATCATTATTATACACACTATAACTATCTTTCGGATAA
>JASDQU010684774.1:50453-63885 GCA_032191745.1 Picea mariana | reverse complement strand
AGAAGTGGAAGCTTCTATTAGGTCTTCTTACATCCGCCTTATTCTATTTTATTGAAAGGTCTTATTAATATTGACCTTTATTACATCCGAATACATTAATCTACCTATGTGCGGGTTAGGACCTTAACAGTCTGATAGATCAAATAAGGTTTTTTTTATTATCTTAAGCAAATATGAAATCAATTTTAAGAAAGGGAATCCATTAATAAGCCTAAACTCGAGATTGATGAATGATTAAGTTTTGAACATTTCAAAGATATGGATGAAGTCCAAAGTCCATTTGTGTGTCCTTTTTCAGAATGTGTTTCACAGAAATGCAATAATGACTCCATTTACCCAATAAAGGCTACTTGGTCTACTATTCTTCTGTGTCTCATAGGGAGACAAGATCCCTAGATGGAGCCTATGTTGGAACACATATATATTTATAAAACTTTAGACTTTAATAGATTTCATTCTCGTTTAAATAAAACAGCCCGCGCTTAATTCTCACCGTCGATGAAGTCTCCCATTAAATCAAATGATCCTAATCTCTTAAGAATTATGGAGCCTCCTACTCGTTAACGAGTCAAATAACTAAAAGACTACATTTGAGAAATTAGGTTTTGGAGTTTCACAATGCAGACATTTCAACATACAACAATTCCAAAGTCCCGATAGTCGAAATCACGAAATTGTCTTAAGTTCTAAACCAACTTAATTAAGAACTAAAAATGATCAATGGTTAATTAATCATGTCACGATTTCACGTTTTGGGAATCCTGCATGCAACGACTATCAAAGTCCCGATAGCCGAAGTCATGAAATTTTCTTAAGCATTAAACTAGATTAATTAAGAATAAAAAATGATTAACGGTTAATTAATCATATCACGATTTCACGTTTGAGAGATCCTTCCTTGAAAGACTTTCAAAGTCCTGATAGCCGAAATCGTGAAGCTGCATTAGGTTGATCACGGTTATTTAAAGGGGTCAAACATGATTAAAGTTACATAATCACATTGCGATTTCGCGTTTCAGGGATTATACCTTGAAATGTCATAAGATATCTTGATATCCGAAGCCATGAAAATTTCTTAACGATAAGTGTGATTAACTGATGCATTAACTATGATTATCACATAATTAATCCTTTTCTAAATAATGACTTGGATAAATTCAAATTTCATCTGTGCTTTTCCTGAAAATTAATGACATTAATAGTTGATTTACGACCATCATTCCAAGTGAGATCCTAGACCACCACCGAAATCTTATTCATTAAGGAAAAGTAAATGCTTCGTTAGTAGAAGTATTGGCAAATTGATGCAATTAAAGGAAAAGGATATTGAATTTCAAATTTCCTTGTGTGTTTTCACTAAGAAGAAATTTCAAGGTAATAAAATTTGTGCATTGCCTGTGAATGATATCAGAGCTCTGAGACCTGATACCATGGCTCCTTGAAAAGAAACCAAAGTTCCTGGTGAAGGATTGAGCCAGAACATAGATATCCTCTCCGACACCTCACCCAGAAGCATAGACGTCGTTAAATCCTGGACACAAGTGTTCAATATTCTACATTATGAATTGGTCAATTTCCCGAATGACTCAGGTGATGATGAGACAGAGGACCTAGCTACCAAATACAAAATTGTTTACCAGTCAAAGCTACATAAGATAGTGACGAGGCCTAGGCTCTTTTCCTACAACAATATGATCGGTTGGGTGTTGGAGAATGTGGACATTCCTACCAGAACCATTTTCAATTCGAAAAAGGTCGTAGTTGGGTATTTCTGTCTAGAACATCTACAGGTGATGTACAAATTGTCTCTGGTATCCAATTTCATTTACTATGCCAGTTTCCTAGTAGACTTTAACAAGAAGGAATGTGAGCAATATGGAAAAACCCTTCTCGATTTAATTAAAGACTGGTACTCTCGCCTCGATAAGTTCAGAGATGATTCCCATGGTATATACCCAGTTGTTGCACTAGAACCTCACATAATGTACATAGCAATGATGATGTGTAGACTCTATGGGAAAGAAGACACAACCCATTTAATTTTACAGTGGGTACCCATTATGCACTCAGTGGCCAAGGGTTATTCTTTTGATTGGGCCAAGATATTGTTATACAATTTGGTTAAAGAGATTACATCATATCAGTCACTAAAATCCAAGGGGCAGCCAACCCAATTTTTCATGTCGCCTTATATCATGGATGTTGTATGTTCTATGATGCCTTTTTCGCTGATGGGCTGGAGCTGGACTCCAAATAATGTTGAACCCATACATATTTATCATTTGAAGCTTTGGGAAGACAAGGCGAAAGATTTATTTTATGAAATATGCAATTGGGTGGTGGTGCCGATGCACACCGCTATATATGGTTACCCACCTCCCAGAATTTTCGACAAAATTGTGACTAATATGGGCAAGATAGCAGACTGGTACATTGAGGATAATTTTTCCTATATTAGGGTTTTGGCTATTTGGTTCCTCCACATGCTCTGCCTAAATTTTTATCAGACTGATTGGTGTGCCGCGAAGTAGCACATCAAACTATGCTTGGAGGGATTGGTAAGGATCTCAAAGGGGTACATAAAAAGGTATGGCCATCTTTTCCCCTGCATATTAGTAAATTTTCTCTGCTGGATTTCGGCCATTAAAAAGTGGAGGTCATGGCCCTAGGATAAATCAAACTGGTCAATATTGAATTCAAGAAGCACAATCCGCAGAATATCATAGGTAACCATATGGCTAGCTACAATCTGAAAAGATATGAACATGAAGATTCTCCTCACGATGAAGTATTTCGAGGAGCGAGGTCCTATCAAGAGGTTTTGGATTGAATTCAAGCTCTGACACCAGATAAAATGGATGAATTTTATATTTCTAGAAACATCAAAGAAATGGACTCCCTAAAGTATTGCAAGGGGAAATCCTGACACCTCCAGCCACACAACAAACGAAAACCCAAGGGTTAGAAACAAGAATCTCTAGTGGATAGGATGCCCAAGAAAATGTGGAGGAAACTGAGGCCTTGGTAAAGAATATAGAAGAAAAGTCACAGTCCACATTGGGTAAACCAACAACTGACACACCCAGGAAGCAGTCATCCACTAAGATAGGCAATCCTGTCCAATCTGTCACACCTCTATAGTTCAGTAGAGGGAACCCGATGGCCAAAGTTGTATTCATAAGATACCTTACACCTATTTCAGCAACAGAGATGCCTCCTTCATAATTCTTCTTGAATAAGAAGAGAAGGGTTGTGGTAAAGAGAGAAACACATCAGAAGGAGGGCACAACTGTTAAAAGACATTGGGTGTTATTAGATGGGAAGGCCCTAGAAGAAGAAGACTTCGCTACAAAGGTCATGGGATCATTGGGAGATTTCACGACAACAAACCAGTTTTCAGTGAGCAACCTGAAGGAGAAGTTGAAGCAGAAATATATGTTGATAGGCCAATTGCAAAATCAAGTGAAAATGGTGGAAAAGAATTCCAAGACTGATATCAACAAGGATTTCGAGAAGATTAGATCCAATGATAGACAGGAAATTCAACAACTCAAATCTGGTCTTCATGATATGCAGAAAAAGTCACAGATAAGAAACGAATTAGTCACACAGCTGCAAGCTAAGGTGATCTTAAATGAAAAAGCAGTAGTGGATATATTAGATTTTCAAACCCAAACTCTAGAGGTACATAAGGAACTGGAATCAACACAACAAAGCCTTTTCAATAAGGTAGAAGCTATCCAAAACCATTTTCAGGTGGTAAATCAAGCCTTAGATAACATTTGTTTAAAGGAGAGAGAGGCTATTGCTGCTCAGACCAATTTCCAAGAAGCAATTGTGTTGTCGAAAAGACAAGGAGTATCTATGGTTTCCAGGTTGTTTGTTTCGGAGCAAATAAGAGATGATATAATGTTGAAGGCCTGGGAAGCCAACATAGTTGAAAGTAAAAATATGGCTAAGGAGGCCAAGGAGGCTTGTGAAGAAGCTTTCCATTCACTTGACAAAGAGTCATTAGGCCTTGATAAAGATAGTATATTTGAAGTACTGGTACGAGTTGATATAACAAATCATCAACTTAACACTAAGACCAACATGGAAGAAGCTCAGACTGAAATCTTACAATTAAAGAAGATTGATATTACTCAGATAAATAGATGGTTGGTGAAGCCCAGTTTGCGGCTACAGTCTATAGCTTCAGAATATAGGAGAATGGAAAATATATTGCCTCAATAAAAAAATAAATTATATGTGTTTGAGGTAAATGACTTCATAGAACCCTCCAGGCTGGTGGTACAATTTGTGAGCAAATGTGTTAAATGTATCGAACAAGGAAAAAAAAACACCTCTGGGAACCAATGAGGTAGTCTGTACACATCATATGTAGAGATCATGATTAGAGATTATCTATTTCTGAGTTGGATGAAAGGAAAGAAAAATGCCTCTACCAGCATGACGAAAAGACAAAAGAGATGCAAGTGAAGCACTTCAGATTTCAATTTTTGTAACCTTTACTAATTTAGAAATAAGGAGAATTCCAACCGTTTAGGGTTGAGAAACTTTTGTATAAATACATATTTAGAAGAATGAACAAAGGCTTCTTCTTTCTGTATTGTAACTAACAAAACTCATCCTTTGTGAGTATTAATAAAAGTGCAGACAGGGATTCCAAATTTTGTGCAGTTTGAGTTATGCGCCCTTCTTGTATTTCATATTTCCAATTTTCTTTATGTTACTCCTTGATAAGTGAATGACTGCAATTTAGTACAAAATCTACTGTGATCATATTTCATTTAGTTATCTGATAAGCTAAAAAAATTTCCTCTATGTTTGCTATCAGGAAATACAAGACCTGCAAGCTACTTGGATCACTATATCATATATCCTTTCAGGGGTGAATTTCACTCTTTCTTCTACTATAAACAAGGTAAGATTCTTTTGTCATTGGTGCCTTAGATTTTTTAATAGTTTTGTAACTTTCTTCATCACCACTCAATTTGATTAATTTACTCAGATGACGAAACATGGCCTCTGTTTTGTTCAACTATTAATTTCATTTGAGGATTTATATTCTTACATAACTAATGGAAAGACAAATCACTCTTAAAACAAGTCATTCCTTAATTCCTGATTCCTGACATTATGCTTTGAGCCTTAATTTTAATCTCAGGAACAATAGGTTCGAATTTTTCTCAACCTTTCAGGGGCATGATGAACAGATCTCGATGGTATGTGCACAGAATTTTGATGGCTTCGAAGCTGTAGTTGGAAAATTTCTGATGCATGTGTCTGGACATTATACTACTAAAGCCTGTAGATTCATAGTTTATGGGGAAAGATGGTGGAAGAAGGATAATGTGGTCATGGAATTTGTAAATCAGTTTCTAATTCTAGAGATGAAAAACCCTAACTGGAAAAAGGGAATACCACACAGTTGGGTAAGGAACAAATGGCACACTGTTTTTCTAATCATCCACAGGTACATTACATGTGAAGGCATGTTTTGCTTGGTTTATCTCTATCATATCAGACTGTTGATTCATATAAATGGTGATTATTCTCTTAATTTACCCTAATTTTTGCTAAAAAGTTTATCCAAAATGTCTAAGAGGGTGCAATCCCATCCTGCTACAACAAAAGACAGTCTCTTTCATTAGGGTTTAATTAGAACAATGGTAGTCTTCTCTTTAAATGAATTCCATAGATCTTGGGATTTGTTAATCTAATCTTTAAAAATGGATTTATAGTCAACTAAATCCAAAACTGTCAAAGGGAAGAAATCAGCCAAACAAAAATAGAGCAAAAATCCAACACATGTGCCTAAGTGCCCTAGGCGAAACTCCACCAGAGCTACCAATAAATTCAGATTGAATTCAAGAGCAATGTTTCATCCATCCATTAAAAAGGAGAATCTTATAATTATAGAATATAACTCATAAGATTCCAAGAGAGGCATCAAAAAACAGGCAGGGCCACCTTCTTTACACAGAACTGAGAAATAATCTGATGACTTGAGGAAGAGACAAGAGAAGGGAAAGCAGGTTGTTGATTATTCTAGGAGACCTGTGACAAGAGCACCCACAACATCAAATTCAATATTTGAATCTGTGTTTAAAAGTACATATGTAGTTTATGATGACAGAGATGATCTTTTTGCAAAACCAGACCATATGAAGTACCTTCCAGAAACCAGAGATTCTTGCAGCGCTATTCTATTGCAATGCATATGAATTCTTGATTTTAACACAGTGAACACTTTGTTGTTTTTTTTTATTATCAAGATTGTCTTCAAGTACATGTTCTTGTTTCTCAATTATATTCTGAAATAAGAAATACATATGGAGTTGACAAACTAGATACTCTCATATATTCCCTTCTTTATTTACCTCATTATCTGATCTATTAAGGTGACTACCATTTACTAAATCAGTGGGATGTTTTATTTCTTTTACATTTGAGTTATGTGTTTATTTTGAATCCTTGAACCAACTTTCAACCATTTTATAAAAACCTATTTAGAAAACCCTTAAAAAATACAATTGCAATAACTTGATGATGCCCTAGCTTTCCTTCTCATAGTCAAGTGAAACTTTAGGGACTAACATCTTTTTGCGTCGTTGTCATAGATGGAGGAACGAATAATTTATTCCTGGGAGAACGACAACAGTCAATTCTAGCTCTTGATGGTGAACAAGAGTTGGACACTTTTTTTGAATGTATCATTCACTTGGCGACTCCATGAAGGAAGAACCCCTTGGAAACTTCAATGATCCAAGATTTCAAAGGCTATGGCAGCCATTTTGGATCATAGGTTTGCTCCATTTGATTTCTCTTATATTCCTGGTTTTCCAAATGTCGTGCCTCAAATGTTGTGATTACTATGCATGAATGGGGAGACTACCATCCAAGGTTCAGTGGAGATGATCATGATCATCCTGCACAACACTTGACTGATTTTCATCAATACATGGACCAGCTTGATATTCATCATGAAGATGCATTGCTGAAAATGTTTATGTACTCCTTGGAAGGAGAGGCAAGACAATGGTACTGATCTCTTCCTTCTTCGCGTATTTCATCATTAAAGGATTTTCATGATGCTTTTTATTCATATTACAAGAAATTTATTTGGTTGAGAGTCTTTTTTAGAATTGTTGTGAGGGATATGCATTTTATACTCAATATTCAGTAACTGGTCCTTTTGGTAGTGCAAATGAAAGGTATGATTATTTTTAGGAAGAGAAAGAAGAGTTATTATCAGTTCTATCTTCTTATTATTATGATTTATAGCAGAAGGACTGTAGTAGTGAAATTCATGCAGATATATGTCAGGCTTATGAAGCTCATGATGAATTTGACACTTGTCAACATGTTTATGATAACTCTTATCTGAATGTTCATCCCTATGAAGAATGTGTTGCTAAGAGTCTTTTTGAAAACCATTTGTTCAATGGAAAAACTCTTGTTGAAGACCATATTGTTGATGAGGAAGAACAACAAGTAGATGTAGTTACATCTGATACTTTTTCAGATGTGTCTAATGTTCAAAATTCTAATAACAATCAGGGAACATATTTATATTCATTCTTTCAAAATGATCATGAAACAAATGTCTCTGAATTTCAAATTTCAGAATTTTTTTCAAATCAACCTACAGACAATGAATATGATGATAACCCTAAAGTCCTAGATCCATATGTCTATGATGCATTTGGATTTGACCAGTAGAAGACATTGATTCCATCGTCCATGAGGAACCAGATCCTGTATATGACAGCTATGTATCAGAAGGTAGCAAGGAAGATGAATACGAGCCTCTTGATTTTCATGATAATATTATTTTTTTCAATGTTGTTGTCCAAGGAAATTATGAGAAGATTCAAAATGACCTTGTTTATTTTGATTGTGATAAACCAAATGATCCTCAAAAGGATTATGGAGCAAATATTTTAGAACAACAGTTTTGTTCATGGCACCTTTGGGAGTTATGTTGTAATTTCCATGACCTAGTGGTTATTTACATAGAGTCCATGTTTTTACAAGTTCAAAACATGCCAACATTTGGGATGAAAGTGGAATGCAAAAGTAAGTATAAATTTCATATTATATGTTTGTTGAAAACAATTGTGTTTTCCTACATTTCTTCATTAAGCTACCAAAAAGAAGACCATTTTCTCAGTAAAATGCTTTCATGGCTGCATTGGAATTTTGATGTGACCTAATCAAGGAAATGATTGGTTAGTTGTGTAGGATGTGTACATAAATAAGATTTATTTTTGAGCATGTTGGTGTCAATTTGAAGATCAATTTACAATATGAGAGTAGTGTCAAGTTTTCAATATGCAAGAATAAGGACTCCATATCTCAATGGAAAGACCACTTGCAGTTTTGCGATTTTTATTTTTGGATTGCAAATAAAGGAATGGCTGGACAGGGAAATAATTACAGTAAAAGTTGATGACGATGAGGGATATGAAGGAATTGATCAAAAAGTTCTTAAAGTTTCATCATGAAACTTTATGCCCAGAAGGAGCTAGTGTTAGTCTCTAACCTTGTTTTTGACTGAGTGGGTGCCCCTAGTCCTTGTCCTTTCCTTTTTCATGATTTTCTGTCAAAACTGTGTTTTTACCTCTTGGCTTGGAATATTATTTTTCAATCTTTATTGCACTTTCTAAATGTTTTTTGAGGTTTTTAAAGATTAGGATTTGATATGATATTTTTGTGTCACATCACCTGTCGATTCATTATTTGAATTTTCAATTTTTTTCCAAGTCATAAAAGGTGCTACAGGAATAGCGTTATTCTTGCAGTGCTAGGAATAATCATTGTTTTTCATGTACCACCCTACCTAGATCGTGTCATAATTTTTCAAATCATGATTAGAGGATCTACATGCCTCTTCATGATCTATTTTCGGGTTGCTATTTTATGATAACATGTGCATACGAAAGATTGAGCTCTACTCGCCATACCCGCATCAAATCAACACGTCTGATTATCATGAATGGAATCATCGCCTTTCTATTTTGGTATGTCAGTTATTTGTGAAAGGATCGAAGAAAGAAGTAACTTCTAGTTCTTAACAGCCCATGAAAATTGAATATTCAAAACCATCAATCTTCTCAGAATTGTCTACATGATCATATCAGTGGTATGGCACCCAAAAAGAGTGGCCATATAATCAGACTAGAGCCTGAAGGCACTGAATTTATTGAAGCATACCCTCAGATGGCACATAAGTTCAATGATGCTATTTGTTTTGACTTTTTCTCAACCTTTGAGGGGCATGACGAATAGATCTCGATGGTGTTTGCACAGAATTTCAATGGCTTCGAAGTTGTAGTTGGGAAATTTTTGATGCATGTGACTGAACATTATATTGCTAAATCATGTAGATTTCCATTGTATGGGGAAAGATGGTGGAAGAAGGAGAATGTGGTCATGTAATTTGTAAATTAGTTTCTAATTCTAGAGAAACAAAACCCTAACTGGAAAAAAGGAATACCACATAGATGGGTAAGGAAAGAATGGCACATTGCTTTGTTAATCATCGATATGTACATTACATGTGAAGGAGGGTTTTGTTTGGTTTATATATATCATATCAGACTGTTGATTCATATAATGGTGATTATACTCTTAATTTACCCTAATTTATGCTAAAAGGTGTATCCAAAATGTCTAAGAGGGTGCAATCTCATCCTGCTACAACAAAAGACAGTCTCTTTCATCAGGGTTTAATTAGAACATTGGTAGTCTTCTCTTTAAATGAAGTCAAAATATCTCGGGATTGGTTAATATAGTCTTTAAAAATGGATTTACAGACAACTAAATCCAAAACTGTCAAAGAAAAGAAATTAGCCAAATAAAAATAGGGAAAAAAGCCAACACCTATGCCTAAGTGCCCTAGGAGAAACTCCACCAGAGATGCTAATAAATTCAAATTGAATTCAAAAGAAATGTTTCATTCATCCATTAAAAAGGAGAATCTTATAATTATAGAAGATAAATCAGAAGATTCCAAGACAGGCATCAAAAAACAGGAAGGGGCACCTTCTTTACACAGAACTAAGAAATTATCTGAAGACTTGAGGAAGAGTCAAGAGAAGGGAAAGCAGGTTGCTCATTACTCCAATGCTGGATCATGTTGTCATTGATGCCAATGGTTTGATTGATTGATGTAAATGGATTGATTGATAGGCTTGATTGATTGATGATTGATGAACAATGTATATGTATTGTCCTTGATGAGAATGATAACTGTCAAGTGGAAACCAATTGATGAATACAGATCAATAAGTTATCATTGATATGATGCATAGATGAAGATGGATCAATGATTTTTCATTGATACATGATGAAGATGGATGTTTTGATATATGATGCATAGTTTGATGTAAAGATGACTCATTATTTTCTTGTCATGGTACAAATGGATGAACTCCAAAGTGGTCCCCTTATGGTGAAATCCCTCACGACAAGACACTTTGCGGTTGAGTTATGGTTGAGATAGACCATGCTTGTATGTGGAATAAAGAGAAGAATATAAGTGATTTTGTTGGTGGAACTATCCTAGATGGATAGTGCTTGTCATGCCATTTCCGGTGGTATGTGGAACGTCACAAAAATCCTCATGGTTTGAGAGTTATGGCCTTACAAAGTTGGAGGACCCTCATATGTTGGCTTGAAGCCCCAAAAGGTCAAAGAAGTCAAAGTGCCTTAAAAGAAGAAATCATTATTTAAATGATAAATTAAAGTGACAAAGTCAAGGTGGATTATTTAAATAATAAATAGATGTGACAAAATCAAGAAGGAATATTTAATGATAAAGTATTGGAGAACTTTCTATTTATGGAAAGTGGTTAACCCTAAAATAAGGAAGATAGGTTAAGTGACCTATAAATGGGTTAAGTGACCTAGAGGATGAAAGCATAAATAAGATAGCAATGGTCTCTTGCAAATCATCCTTTTTGTGGATCAATGGAGAGATTCTTGTGAGATTATCTTTTGGAGTATTGATGGAGAGCGTCTTGTGAGAGCTTCTTGTGAGAGAGTCTTTGGTGTGGATCTCTTGAGCATGATTGAAGATCTATTCTGAGAAAGAGAGCATGAGGAGGATCTCATGGACGCTTCAAAGTTTCATTAATATTGTATATCTTGATGGCAAAAGTCTTGGAGCTTCAGAAAACCTAGTTTCTTAGTTGTACGTGGGCTATAATGGGTCAGGGAGCATACATATGCAGGTTGTATGAGGACAGGGCCCATAGAGTGAATAAAATCATGAAGATTTATGTTTGAGATGATGACTAGTTGTTGAAGACTGAAGCAAGTTCTATATCTGGATTCTATGGGCTCATATCTGTCACTGAGACACTGGTATGGGTACATTATTGTATTGATGGTTACTATTGCTTGTTGTGTTGTGAATGCTTAGGGCATTCCTGGTATGGCTGATGTGATGTGGTTTATGTTGGTTGATGGAGTGAGCAATACTCTTGTGTTTTAGTTGTGATATGACTACTATGGTATACTAGTTGCTTATACATGATTGAGTTAGCATTCATATTGAGTGGTTGTGGAGCATGAGTAAGCTATTGGAGAGCTTGGATGTGTTGTGACTGGTTGGTGGTCAGTTTGGATAGTGAAAGACATAAGAAATAATGCTTGTAGGTTGTAGAGGATCTGAGTATGTGATGAAAAGGATAGACCCTAATAGCTTAGAAGGAATATGCAGGTTATTGTATATATTGGTAGCGTACATACGCAGGCTGTAGTGAGACAGGGCACGTACACACACGGGTTATGTTACTGATAGGTTGTGTACCTATTGCAGATTGATATATGTTGATGATTGTTGCCTCATCTCAGTTGGTGCAGAGGGTGTAAGTTGAGTCTTGCTTGTAGAGTTGTACTCTATTTAGTTGTTTCTAAAAAAGCCCAAGGATTGTAGTTCGTAATAAAAATAAAATTGTACATACATCTTGTGTTCTTTGTGTTCCTTGTGGTGATGACTTATTGATGATCTATGTTGTTGATATATGCTGTTGATATATGTTCACATCTAACTAGTTATAAATGACAACATTGAGTAATGAGTAAAAGTTGAATGTTAACTAATGATTTTTGTGTAAGAGGGAAGTTTTGGTAAAAAGATCCCCACACTCATTCACCCCCCCTCTAAGTGTGGTAGGTGTGTCCAACAATTGGTATCAAAGAGGGGCCTTCACTACAAGCCTTAACAAGCTTGAAGGTGATCCATAGACATACAAATGGATGATGAAGTTCCAATCCTTGATGAGGAAAAATATTCTACTTGGAGAATAGAGATGAGATTACATTTGAAGACAATGGGAGCAGCGATTTGGAAGTCATCCATTGGTGGATCGGTTCCTTTGAAGAACAAGTCAAAGTTTACAGCTCAAGGGGAAGGAAAGAAGAATGATGCATTGGCTCTCAAGACCATTCTTAGTGGACTCTCAAACCCTATCAAAGAGATCATGGGACAATGCACTTCCGCCAAGGATCTATGGCTAAATCTAGAGGAGACATATCAAAGCAAGAAGGAGAAGGAAGATATTGAAGACCACTCCATCAAGATTATCAAAGGTAAAGAATCATTAAAAACCCTTGATTGTATTATTTCAAAATGTGATCTTGAAAACATTTCAAGTGAAGATAGCAAAAAGGAATATCTCAAAAGTATTTCAAATGAAGGTAAAGAATATCCAAAGACTCTTGATTGCAGTGTTTCAAAATGTGATGATGTTGAATTTTTCTCAAGTGAAGAAGAAGATCTAGAAACATTTTGTGTAAAGGTTGATGGTAGTTATCCCATGGAAAGAATAGAAGAAAATCTATTAGAACTTCAAAAATAAGTTGAGAAGGTTTATATAGATATAGCAGTGATCATTATTATACACACTATAACTATCTTTCGGATAACACTAAGAATTTTCTTAAGAGGAATCAAAGGCACATATTGAACTTAAAGGGAATGCTCAAAGAACAAGAAGAGAGCAATAAGACTCAATTAGAAGAAAAGGAAGAAGAGATCACAAGGCTAAAGAATGAAAAACAAGATATGAATGTAGATGATGAGATTAGCAAAAGTTTTGAAACTATTATCCATCTCAAGACCCAAATTGAAGAAGCCAAAAGGGTAGAGGAACTATTGAAGGATCAAATAAATGAACAGGAAGAGTCATGTCATAAGTTAGAAGCTGAATTTGTTGACCTTAGAAAGAAATTAGATAAGTCAAACAAATTCTTGAGTAGCTCGCAAATCTTGGATGAGATCTTGGAAAGTCAAAGATCACCATATGATAAATCAGGTCTTGGATACAAAAAGGAAGCTACACATGCCGAAGCAAGCACCTCAAAGAAGCATGAGGTTGTTGGAGTTACTTCACACACACCTAGGATTTATTTTTCCTAA
>JASDQU010684774.1:27221-43864 GCA_032191745.1 Picea mariana | reverse complement strand
TTTACTAAATGTGGAGAAGATGGTGTGATATCTTTTGATTGGAGCATCTTAACCCTTTGGGGGTTTTCTTTGGGAGCTTGGGATTCATAAGAAAGACAAGGATCGAAGCTATCTTAGGCTATTGATAGAGGGCTTAGGGGATCTCATTCGTGTTGTAAGAGATTTTTTGGGAGGATATTTGGCCCCCACACATGGTCGTGGTTGTCAATTATTACTCAGTTGGAGTTGATGGATGATAATGGTTGAAAATCTCCAACAAGACAACTTTATCTGCATCAAATTCTTGGTAATTTCCACATCCTCTTTTACATGAGAAATAAATGTAGATATTAATTTAAACTCTCTCTATCTTTTCATCTAGTTTTATTATTGATGAATTGGCTAGAAGTGTTGTTTCTAGTTTATTAAAAATATGTTAGTCAATTGGATGTATTAGTAACTGTAGTCACTATAATAACTATTGTGTTTACATATGAACCTGAATCAAATAGAGAATACACCTTTATCTTCTTGACCTAAATATTATTATGGAAGAGTTCATTCATCTCCTCTTCTTCCTTGGGATGGAGAATACTTATATTCACCTCCTTCTACATTGTAGTCAAGACAATATTTTCATCTACAACTAAACTACTCTCTACATGGTTTCTTGAATCCATGGTTAGTATGTCCTTCTTGGTTTCCTTCTTTCGGTTATTTGGATTCAATTATAGTTGTATCTTCCAACACTTGTCAATTTCGGTGTGACCATAAATATTAAAATAATTAAAGTGGTTTTTAATTTCCTTGCACTAATTTGTTGTGGTGATTACCTTCTTATTCTTTCCCTTCCACTTATTCTTTTCTTCCTTGGAAGCATCTTGTTGATCTTTCTTCTTGGAACCACTTGGTTGTCCTTTATTCATGTCCCTATTCTCAAAATATTGTTCTTGTGAATAGGCCTCATCAATTTCCATAGGTTTATAGAGAATCACTTGCCTCCTTATACCCAACAAAATGGCATGTTTACTAAACTCGGTGGTGTACTCTTGCACATTCTACCCTTTCTTCTGTTGGAAGTAATGCCAACATATCCATTGGTTCTATTTACATGTGATTATGTATAACTAGGACTTAATGAGGGTTTTAAACACCTCCCACTTACTTATCAAGAGATCACCCTCTAGTCTTAGCATCTCTGTGTGATTTTTTCACCAATTTTAGGAATGGCCTTCTAACTTTAGTAAAAAAAATGAAATATCTTTCTCCTCTCCTATGTTATGAACACTAAAATAAAATTCTAGTTGTTGCAACCATTAATTTAATTTAAAAATATCAATCTCACTTTGTAGGGTTTGGTGTCCACTTTCACTTCTTTAAGTCCTCAGACAAGTTCTAGAATTTTCTATACATCAAATCATGAAAGTGAGACTTTCCCCTAAAATGGTCCCTACAAACCAATAGCTTCAAATTTTCCACCTAAAATGTACCAAAATAAATAACAAATTATATAATAATCCATTTTGGACCATTGTCTACATTCAGGCTTCAATACCTATGGTCATCAATGGTTATGTGAATGCCTATTCTCTAGCAAGGAGAACCCCCACAAATAGAAATACACAATAATGAAAAACTTAGTTACAATAAAATGGTGAATATTACCAAAACATAGAGGTTGAGTGTTTGTCTCAAATTTACATAGTTACTTTAGGTTTGCCATTAATTATTGACATTTGGTCATGAACATGAGAAATTGTAAATGTGTTTTACTTCCCACTTCAAGGTCCTTCAGAGTTACATATATTTTATTATGGAGGGAGAGTTACATGGTAATTTGTAGTTTTCTCATTGATATAAGCATGCATCAATGAAATCTAATTTCATAGAGATGTAACATATTTATTTTTAATTTTACTTATTGATGCAAACATGCACTATTGAATGCCAATTTTAATTAAGGTATTTATAGAGGTGAGACTAGTGAATCCTCCTATTTGGTTCTTTCTTTCTTTTTTCGATGGTGAGGTTCCCCACACCTTAAAGATGGGTCATTTATTTATAATCTACCCGAGCAAGACCATGAAATAAGATCACACACTATAACTATGTTTAATGTGTTGTTTATGGCCCACCATGAGCAATGATCCCAAGAGATAGACTAGTGAATCCTATTTATGCACATAGTGAAAGTCACCAAATAGTTTGGGAGTGGAAAAAAACCTCCATTACATTATTCAACAAACCATGATGAATTAAAAGAAAATTATTCTTAACTTCTTCAACATCATGATTAGGAAAAATAATTATTAATTATATTGTTCAACTTTGTTGAGATACAAATAATTTCCATGTATTTTCCTTCTCTTTGCATGTTCTCAAATCCTAAAAGGTGCATTATGTTTACCCTCACAAGATGTGAGGATGTAACATACCCGGACTCCTATTTGAGCCATGTTACTACCATTCCAATTGTGTGCATGTTGTACTTTCAAATTTCATCCAACTTGGCTCATATTCTCATATTTAAAAACTTTGATACCATATAATAATTATTCCATGCATATGATACAAATATGCAAGCCTAATAACATGTATAACCATGTATAACAACATATACATAAATAAATATAAATGTACACAATAGCATAAATTAAACACATAAACAACACATCATAAACATCATAAAAATACCATAACAAGAACACTTATATTTTATGTAATCACCAACTATATGCAAACCTTATATGTTTCACCGAGCCATAGAAATTGATTTTATATCTCTCTCAACAGTGGATCACCTCTGAGTTGGGGTTATGAATCCGCCGAGGAAAAGGATACCTAAGCCAACTAGGTCTCATAGACATTACACGTAATTTTTTTGACCAAGGTACCAAACTCCAACATTAATTCTGACCAACAATACCTCATTCCCATCAACCTACACAACCCAAGGAAGTGTACCCCCTTCTTTTCACGGCAACCTCTCAGGCTCTCAGGCTCTCCCACTTCCCTTTCAAGGCTCTATCATAGGTCAAACATGAATTCTTAGAGTTGTGGATGCAAGAACTCTAGCTACACCTATGGATTCACCAATAACCCTCCAAGTCTCTCATGGTGGGAAATCATACCCACCCAATTCCCCCTCTATGGCTTCAACCTTTCCCAAGGAAACCCAAGGAGAATTGACAACAAAATCACACCTAGGATTCACAAGATTTACTAGGATACAAGATCTCAGTGGCTCCCCAGGCTCACACAAAACTCTAGTTCACATAATGTACCAAGTATTCCCCAAGAATGAGGATTATAATTATGATTGTTTCATTGGAAACTAAGCTTATATATGCATGCCAACCTTTTGACAAGTGGCACTCAAAGAACTAGACTCCCACCACTTGGGAAATCACTCGGGAACTTAGGATAAAGTACATAAAATAATGACTTAGGATTATATCATGCCTTTATGACTTAGGAACATATCCTCATAAAGTGACTTAGGATAAAACAATGTCATTTCTTGGATTAGGAACATTTATTGGTTTAATCCCCTCACCTTTCCCTCTTTTGGTGTCCTATCCCCCCATATTCTTTTGTCCTACTATTTGCAATCATGATGTTATTTTATTAATATATATGAGTGTATGTACATTTTACATATCTAGGATATTTGGCCTTTATCTTTATAATCTCTCCAACCCAAAACAATAAAGACACTATATCCCAAACAACACCATCCAAGAAGTTGACCTAATATAATCAGGAAGCTGACCAACATAACATGATTGTCAACTTATCAATCAGTAGACATAATCGGTCATTGGTCGAGTTGACAAAGGTAGCATCATTCGACCAATTGGATTAATAACCTATATAACATTTTCACATAAAAAAAATTACAACTAGGTTCAAAATTGGGTATTGCATTCCCATCCCCTTTATTTTTACACTATCCTCACTACATCATATACAAATGTACAATCAAAATTTCTCAAAATATTCAATAATATGCAGGTACTCCTCCCACATTGCATTTTCATGCCCCCATGTAGCATCTTCATGATCGTAGCACATCCAATGAACCTTTACCAGGACGATGGCTCAATTCCAAATAACCTTGTTCTTCCTATCCAATATGTACACCAGCTAGAATCGGAATTCACCCTTGTGCTCCATCTGAATCACAGTCTAATCAATTATGTGGTTAGGATCATGCAAATATTTTTTAAGAAATGACATATGAAAAACATTATGTATGTGCATGGATCCAGGAAAATATATCATGTATGCAACAAAATTTATTCTTTCTAGAATCTCAAATGAGACACAATAACATGTTTCCAATTTTGAGCAACTTCCCAATTTTAGTTAACTTTTCTTTGCTTTGACCTTCAAAAATACATTATCACCCTCTAAATATTCCATGTGCATCCTTCCTTTATCATCATAAATTTTCTTCCTATCCCGTGCATCCTTTAAATTCTATTTTATTTGACCATCTTTGCTTCCATTTCTTTGAGCATATATAACCCAACAATCACTCTATCTACTGGATTTTCCTATCTCACTAGTGTTTTGTACTTTCTACCATATAATGCTTCAAACAAACTCATCTTTATATATTCCTGATACCCATTATTGTATACAAACTTGACCAAATGAAGTTATTATTCCCACCCAGAAGATTTTTCCATAAGATACATCCTCACCATATATTCAATCACTTGATTGATCCTTTTGGTTTTTCCATCTGACTATGGGTGATCTGTTCTACTAAAATTTACATTTTTCCCAAATCCCTTAAATGATCATTTTCATAAATTTGAAGTGAATATGGGATTCCTATCAGATACTATTTCCTTAGGCACACAATGTAGCATATCAATATCTTTCATGTAGATATTAACAATGTTGGCTTCCTTATGTGTCAGCTTCACTAGAATAAAATTGGCAACCTTTGTTAACTTATCTGTCACCACCATGATGGAATCATGTTGCTTCATTGTTTTGGGAAGCTTGATAATTAATTATATTGTGAAAATATCCCATTTCCACTCAAGAATGGGCAATGGATGTAGAAATCTAGCTAGATGTTTATGCTTAGCCTTTTCCTTCTAACAATCCACACATCTCGTAATATAATCAACTACATATTTTTTCATACATGGCCAAAAGCATTGGCCTATTGTAGCTGCAATTATCTTTTGGTACCTTGGATGCCTAGCATAGGATACATTATGCATTTCCTTCAACAATATCTTTCTCAATTCCTGAGAATTAGGCACGTAGACTTTGTTCTTGTACAAGATGATTCTATCTTCTTCTAGCTTGTAATATCTGAAATTTTGCTATAAATTACTTGTACACTTTCCTCAACCTGTAAATAATGTTGGTTTGAATTTTCAACTCCCAAAATTATGTATTCTATATCATACATGCACATACTTATGGTTGTATCTGTTGGATTAATGAGAGGGGGGGTGAATTAGTAATAGAGAAATCTAATCCTTTTTAAAAATATAATACAAGTGTTATATCAATGTAGCATTATCATCCAATATTTGCAGAGTAAATAAACAATGAACAAATGAACAATCATACACATACATAGTACAACGGTGTTTTTATGTGGAAACCCAAAGCGGGAGAAAACCATAGAATGCTTTTTCTTATATGTGTTGAAGAATTACATTCATTGGAAGCACCAAATCCCTTTGTTTTCCAACTGCAACTGGAAGGAGGCTCCAACCCCCTAGTTTCTCAAGCTACAACCTAAGGGAAACTACAACTCCCCAATTCTATGTCTACAACCAGAAGGAGGATACAACCCCCTATGTTCTCCAGCTACAACCAAAAGGTGGCTACAACCACCTATCCTTGACCCGTCCAACCACCTTGACGTATAAGTAGAATTATGGAACCACTGTCACACTATCACTGTGAGATATACTACTGTAAACTTGTACCAATCAACCTGCACCAATCAACCTATACCAATAACCTGAACTATGCATCAACCACACATCAACCTGTACCTCAACCTGTTATCAACCTGTACCATAAATAAGTGCATCAACCATGCGCCAACCTATTATCATCCTGCACCATAAATAAGTGAATCAACCATGCACCAACCTGTGCCTAAACCTGTACCATAAATAAGTGCATCAACCATGCACCAACCTATACCTCAACTTGTACCATGAACAAGTGCATCAACCATGCACCAAAACTGTACAAATAACATTTCACAACAAACTGTCTCATCAATCTTATCAACCAAATCAGATCTACTCACCAACATCAATCACCAAGACAACTCTCAAAGATGTGCATCAACCAAGCATAACACAAAAACTCATAATCATCACCAAGATCAATATGTGCTTATAATAATATACCAATACAAGTATGCTACAACATCCATAAACCATGTGTCAACAATACTACTAACAAGTTCCTCCAACCATATACCAAGTATGTACCAATCATGCATCAACTACTCATCAACTATGACTCATAAATATGTACCAACATCATCAACTATACACCTTATGTATGTGCCAAATCATCAACTACTTGTCTCAACCATGTACCCAAAATGTACCTCAACCAAAATCCCTCATAAATTTCATCATACAAATCTGATTTGTAACTCTGTAATAGACCTTAGAAAACATCATCAAAATAATTTATCCTCCCTTGAATTTCAACCTTCTTTACTTCACCTTCTCTCTAAAATTTGCTTTAGATATCCTTTGGTTACCTCAGTCACCTATAGATATTCAATATGCTCAAGTGTGATAAAAATTAGATCGCATTTTCTCTTATTTATACTCTCCAAGTAGCTTCCTTAGAAGCATCTTCTAGGTCACTTTGCCCACATAGCCACTTTGTCCACATAGTCACCTATGTCCAACTTTGCCCAAATTTCCACTTGTCCATGTATCCAATAGCCACTTGAGTTATAGTACACTCATCACTTCACTTTATTATTTACCTTCTAAAAATCTCTTAAACCACTTCAACTACTTTGACCTTTTGGGGCTTATAGATGACTCATGAGGGTTGTCCAAATTCGTAAGGCCATACCTCTCAAACCGTGAGGAGTTATGTGACGTTCCACATACCACCATAAATGGAATGAAATGTACTATCCATATATAATAGTGTTACCTACAAATATATCAAAACTCATACCATTATAAATCAAACAAACTTGGGTTCATTACCCAAACCTGGGTTCTCCAACTTCACATGGCCATAACTCTCTAACCGTGAGGAGTTATGTGATATTCCACATACCACCAGAAATGGAATGACATGTACTACCCATATAGAATATTATTACCTTCAAATATATTAAAAATCATACCATTATACATCAAACAAACTTGGGTCCATTATCCAAAATTTTGTGCTACTGGTATTCACTATCGAACTTTCTCCAAGGGTTGACATCAATCACTAAGAGTTGACATCAATCTACAATGTAAATCTCCAATGGTTGACATCAATGAAAACCAAGAATCCATACCAATTTTCCATCAACCTAAGACAACTGTCTTATAATATCCCCCTTTGGCATTGATGGCAACACTTAGTCATGATACATTCATGCTTATACTCCTCATCAATGTTTCTATCTCTCCCCTTTTGACATCAATGGAAAAGGGTATCTCCCTTTTGGGATTCTCCCCCTGACTGAACTCTCCTTGGGGTTGCTCCCCCTATCTAAATGCCTTTTATTTTTCTTTGTGTTTATAAGACTTTGATTACTCTCTCTCCCTTCATATGAATAATGTAT
The DNA here is from genome assembly GCA_032191745.1 of Picea mariana. NCBI lineage: Eukaryota > Viridiplantae > Streptophyta > Pinopsida > Pinales > Pinaceae > Picea > Picea mariana. Next base: position 36,078 of record JASDQU010684774.1, on the reverse strand, counting down.
CCCTTTGAAAAAGGGTATCACTCTGAATTCATACGCTCATTCTTCCATTGTGACAATCTCTCCCCTTGGAGACATGCCTCTATGATCCCCCTAATAGAACTCTTCCTGAAACTGATCTCCCAACCTGAATTGTCCTATTTATGGTGCTTCCTCCTGTACATCTAAGACATATAATATAAGCATTCAAAATCATTCATTTTGGAGTATAAAATACTCCTAGTCTTTGGAAAATATACTCAAGGGATTCCCATGGAAGTGGTTTTGTAAAGATGTATGTTGCTTGTTATTTTGTTCCCACATATTCAACTCTGATGTTCTTCTCTACAACCTGTTCCCGTAGAAAGTGATACTTTATTGGAATGTGCTTCATCTTTGAGTGCATCATCAGGTTCTTTGAGATACTGATGGCGCTTGTATTATCATAATAGATTGGAATGGGCTCATCATACTCAACTTGTATATCTGTAAAATTTTGTTTCATCCATAGAACCTATGTACAACATGTTTTTGTTGCAATATACTCTAAATAGGCTGTAGATAAGGATATTGATGATTGGTTCTTTCTTAGCCAAGATACTAAACACTCACCCAAGTAGAACACTGCTCCACTGGTTTTTCGTCGGTCATCAATGCAACCTTCCCAATCTGCATATGTCTAGGAAATAAGTGATAGATCCTTTCCTTTTAGATACCATAATCAAACTCTTATGTTCCTTTGATATATATGAAAATCCTCTTCACTGCTAATACATGTGATTCCTTTGGTGCTACTTGAAATCGTGCCACCTGTCCAACTGTCTGCATTACATCTAGTCTAGATGTTGTCACATATAGTATGCTACCAATCATTGACTTGTATTTCCTTTGGTCTATAGACTTTGAATCATCATCTTTTCTCAACTTGCAACTGGTTTGCATAGGAGTGGTAACTGGTTTGCAATCTTCCATTCTAAACCTCTTTAGCATTTATCTGATATACTTAGTTTGAGAAATAAAAGTTCCTTGGTTTCTTTGACATATATAAAGACCCAAAACGAAGGATAGTTCTCCAAGTAATGGAATTTCAAATTCATTATGGATATCCTTTGCAAATTTCTGGCTTAACCTGTCATTAGTACTTCTAAAACAATATCATCAACATAAATTTCAATTAATAAAATATTACCTTGAGTTACCTTGATATAGAGGTTGTTGTCTACGCTTCCTTTCCATAGTTCATAGGTTGTTTTGTCATTGTTGTTTATGAGCCTTACTCTATTTTGAATGTGAATTGATGTATGCACTACATGTGTCCAAAAAATATTTGTCAATTTGGAATCCATTTCTTGTGTAAATATCATCCATTATGACAATGTTCCTTTGTCTCTAACCCACTCTCTGAACCAATATGTGAATCCATTCTCTCGTCCAGTATCATATATCTGTCCAAAATTGCTAAGTGTTCTTAAGAATCCATCTCTGTCCATACTGTCCAAGACTCTACTTGCACAACAGTCCATAATGTTAACCCATTTATCACTATACTATCATGAAGTCTTTATTAATCTATCAAATTGTACTTATGCTAACTGACTTCTCTAAATCTGTCTTCTCAAACTCTGCAAGATGCTTAAAGGATGGTTCTTTGGTCTGTCATAGATATCACATAGACTCCCCTTGTCTAATATTCATATTACTTGGGAGTCTCTAAGCTGGATGGCTCAGAACAATTCATTCTCTAATGTGTATTCATCATCATATTCATTGGTAGATTCATTATCTCTTTGAGATCTGACTTCTTTCTTTCTGTTTTTGGATTCATCTTTCACTACAATTCTTGAAACTACAATATTTTGAATCTGTTCCTTATTTACCTGTCCTTCCTTTCTTTCATTTATTTTCCAAACCTTTTTGTATCTGACATCTTTCTTTTTCTCTGTAGAATTTTCTTCATCTCATTTTATTGCCAATCTTGCGATCTCTGGTACCTGGTCTTTGTTCACCTGTTCTTCCTGTTTTCTTATCCATACTTTCTTATATCTAATATCGATGTTATCTTTCATGGAAGTATCGATCATGCTTCTACAATCACTAGCAATGTGTCCATAGTTATGAAATTTTTAACACTCAATGTTACGTGCGATCACATAGGAACTTCTTGCTTGAACATTTATTTTATAATCCATGCAATCTGCAACCTTATGTCCAAAATTAGTACAATAAAAACAATGACCATAAAAGAAATTTGCATACCTAGGAGTGAATGATCTAACTTCTGGTGTAGTTCTTATGAATTTCTTACTTGAATGATCATGATCATGATTGAAGCTTCTTTGTGGCTTGAACATAGATGGTCTTCTTGAATATGTATCTTCAATAGTTTTCTTAGATTTTGGTTGACCATGATTTCTTCCTTTGAGTACTTTTGCATAACTCTTTATGTTTTCTTCATTCTTATTTTCTATCAACCTAGAGTGCTTCTCTTCATTCTCTGTAACTGATGTGGATGTTCTTGTCTCTTCAATGTTCTTTTTGAGATTGACGATTTTACTTCTCAATGTGACAACTTCTTCTTCAAGTTTCTCAACTTCTTCTTCTTTCTTTAATATCTGAGACTTCATGACTTCTTTTGTTCTCTTCGCTTCTTCAAGATGAATTTTGAATGTGATTATTTCTTCTTCAAGTACTTTCTCTTCTTGACCAAACTCCGACTTAAGTTGGTTTATATCGTTAGTTATTTCCTTAAGATGATTTGTCAATATATTCTATCTCATTTATGCTTCTTCCTTCTGTGCTGCTATGTTGGCTTCCAAACACTTCTTTTGATATTCAATATTTTCTTCGATCTTTCTGGCTTCTTCTAGCTGAGTTCTTAAGTTCTCTATGACATGTTGGGCTTCTTAAAAAATGTGAACACTTTCCTTTTGTTTCATCAATTCTTTCTTGAGTGACTTGTTTTCTTCTCTTAGTTCATCTAAAGCACTAATCAATTCTGCCTCATAATTGTCTTCTTTTTCAATTTGTTTTTTTGTCTCATTTCCTTCATGGAATTCTATTTCAACATGTCCATGTTTTTCACAATTAAAGAAAAACAACATACCTCTGATGATTATGTACTCTTTATATTTCAAATATGTTTGACATGGTGTACATAATTCTTCTTGATTTGTATCTGCATATTCTTTGACATTTTCCATATCTACGATGGGTGAAGAATATATGTCATGTAACTTATCCCAAATTTCTTTTGTTGATCAACATTTACCAACCTTTTATCTTACCGGATTAGGTAATCCTTCCTAGATGAAATCCATTGTTATTTTGTTATTCTTCTTCAATTCCTTATTGGATACAATATTTTCCCTTTTTGAACTATCATATCCTGTAACAACTAATAGCCAAATATAATGTCCTTGTGCTTGTAAAAATAATTTTGTCCTTATGCTTCACATCTCATACTTGAAGCCATTTTGAACACTAAACATTGGTACTCCATTCTCAGAATAATCCATGATCTCCTTCCAGTGGCTAAACTGTTTCCTTAAGGAATCAGCTCTAATACCAATTGTTGGATTACTAAGAGCGGGGGGTGAATCAGTAATAGAGAAATCTAATCCTTTTTAACCATATAATGCAAGTGTTATATCAATGTAGCATTATCATCCAATATTTTCAGAGTAAATAAATAATGAACAAATGAGCAATCATACACATACATAGTACATCGATGTTTTTACGTAGAAGTCCAAAATGGGAGAAAACCACAAAATTCTTTTTCTTATATGTCTTGAAGAATTACATTCATTGGAAGCACCAACTTCCTTTGTTTTCCAACTGCAACTGGAAGGAGGCTCCAAGCCCCTAGTTTCTCAAGCTACAACCAGAAGGAGGCTAAAACCCCTATGTTCTTTGGATACAACTAGAAGGTGGCTACAACCACCTGTCCTTTCCCCATCCAACTGCCCTAACGTATAAGTAGAATTATGGAACCATTGTCACATTATGACTGTGAGATATACTGCTGTAAACTTGTACCAATAAACCTTCACCAATCAACCTATACCAATAACCTGAACCATCCATCAACCTGTACCTCAAGCTATTATTAACGCGTACCATAAATAAGTGCATCAACCATGCACCAACCTATTATCAACCTGTACCATAAATAAGTGCATCAACCATGCACCAACCTGTATGATGAAAAAGTGCATCAACCATGCACCAAACCTATAAAAATAACATGTCACAACAACCTGTCTCATCAATCTTATCAGCCAAATCAGATCTACTCACCAAGATCAATCATTGAGACAACTCTCAAATATGTCCATCAACCAAGAATAACAAAAAAAATCATAATCATCACCAAGAGAAATATGTTCTTCTAATAATATACCAATACAAGTATGCCTACATCATCCATAAACCATGTGTCAACAATACTACTAACAAGTGCCTCCAACCATGTACCAAGTATGTACCAATCATGCATCAACTACTCATCAACTATGACCCATCAACATGTAACAACATCAACAACTATACACCTCATGTATGTGTTAACGCATCAACTACTTGTCTCAACCATGTACCCAAAATGTAACTCAACCAAAATACCTCATCAATTTCATCATCCAAATCTGATTTGTAACTCTGTAATAGACCTTAGAAAACATCATCAAAAGAATTTATCCTCCATTGAATTTCGACCTTCTTTACTTCACCTTCTCTCTGAAATTTGGTTTAGATATCCTTTGGTTACCTCGATCACCTGTAGATATTAAATATTCTCAAGTGTGATAAAAATGAGAGATCCTTGCCTCTTATTTATACTCTCCAAGTATCTTCCTTAAAAGCATCTTCTAGGTCACTTTGCCCACATAGTCACCTATTTCCAAATTTGCCCAATTTTCCACTTGTCCATGTATCCAATAACCACTTGAGTTATAGTACACTCATCACTTCACTTTATTATTTACCTTCTAAAAATATCTTAAACCACTTCAACTACTTTGACCTTTTGGGGCTTCTAGATGACTCATGAGGGTTGTCCAAATCTGTAAGGCCATAACTCTCAAACTGTGAGGAGTTATGTGGCGTTCCACACACCACCATAAATGGAATGACATGTACTATCCATATAGAATAGTCTTACCTTAAAATATATAAAAAATCATACCATTATACATCAAACAAACTTGGGTCCATTACCCAAACCTGGGTTCTCCAACTTCACATGACCATAACTCTCTAACCGTGAGGATTTATGTGATGTTCCACGTACCACCGGAAATGGAATGACATGTAATACCCATATATAATTGTATTAAATTCAAATATATTAAAAATCATACCATTATACATCAAACAAACTTGGGTCCATTACCCAAACCTTTGTGCTACCAGAATTTGCTACCAAAATTTCTCCAAGGGTTGACATCAATCACTAAGGATTGACATCAATATACAATATCACTCTCCAATAGTTGAAATCAATGACAACCAACAATCCATACCAATTGTCCATCAACCTAAGCCAATTGTATGACAATATCATGCATCTCATGCACCCTCCTATTGAGTGCATCAACCACATTATTCTCCTTACCTTTGATTTGTTCAATATTAAAGTCATACTCATTGAGAAATTCTAGCCATCTAATTTTCCTATCATTCAATGTTAGCTACTCAAACAATTTTTTCAGACCACTGTGGTCTTTCCTCAACTTGAATTTTCTTCCCATGAGATAATTTCACCACATATTTAAGGCATGAATTATGACTACCAACTCTAAGTCATGTGTGTCATAGTTCCTTTCAATCACTTTCAACTTCCTTGACTCATAGAATACCACATGTCCATTTTGTGTAAGGACTCCACCAATCCCTTCCTTAAATGCATTCGGGCACACTATGAAATCCTCCTCAAGATTGAAAATATTCAAGATTGGTGCACTAGCCAATAAGTCCTTCAAATGATGAAAGTTTTCTTCTCATTTGGAATTCTAGTCAAATTTCACACCCTTGTTTTCCAAAGAAGTGATAGGATTTTCAATCTTAGAGAAACCCACAATGAATCTCCTGTAGTAGCTAATCAAATCCACAAAATATATGACCTCTGAAATTTTGTTTGGTGCTAGCCATTCTTTGATTGCCTTGATATTTTCTAGGTCCACTATTATCCCCTCTTTTGAGATAATATGGCCCAAATAGTGGATCTTATTCTAATAAAATGAGCACTTGCTCAACTTGGCATACAACTAATTCTCCCTCATCTCCTATTGAACCAAACTCAAGAGTTAATCATTCTCTTCCTATGACTTGGAGTAGATTGGAATGTCATCCAACAAAGAAATCATAAACTTTTCTATATAATATCTAAACACTCCATTTATTAGACACATGAAGATATATGGTTCATTTGAGAACCCAAATGGCACCACTACAAATTCACAATGGCCATATATTATCCTAAATGTTGTCTTATTGATATCTTCTTCTTTGATTCTCACCTAATGGTATCTCGACCTCAGGTCAATATTGGAAAATATCATTTCCCCTTTCAGTTGGTCAAAGAAATTATCAATCCTTGGAAAAGGATACTTATTCTTTATAATGGATTTATTTAGCTGTCTAAAATCAATGCATAACCTTAATTTTCCATCCTTCTCCTTGAAAAAAAGTACTATGGCACCCCAAAGTGGGACACTTGGGTGTATGCACTCCTTCTTCAAGAGTTCTTCTAGATGCATTTGTAAATCTTTAAACTTTGGTGTGCTCATTTTGTAGGGAGTCTTGGACACTAGCGTAACCCCAAGCATGAAATCAATAGATAAATCAATGTCTCTATTTGGTGGCAAACCTTCTATCTCCCCAAACACATCTTCACACTCCTTCAAAATTGTATATTCTTCAATACTTGGCACTTTATCCTTGGTTGTCTCTTCCATATGGGCTACATAAATATGGCACCCTTTCATGAAGCTCTTTTTCAACTACATGGTTGAAACCTCTCTGATGAATATAGGCCTTCGAATCCCTTGAACTATTATCAAGTTCCCTTCCTCATCAAGGAATGTGAAACATTTGTTGTAGTATACTAGGACAACATGATGCTTGTCCAACCAATCCATACCAATTAAGCAATAATATAAAACCAAAGGTATGGTGTTCAAATCTACCTTTATGTTGACTCCATTCATGTCCATTGGAAATTCCTTAACTATCTCATTGATCCTTCTCTTGGCTCGAGTGTATAGATGGACCAACCAATACTTCTCTTCATTTCATCTCTTCAATTTGAATCTCTCAACCAAATTAGGATGTATATAACTATGTCTAGCTCTATAATCAATTAAAATGGCTATGGGTTGATTATCAATCTTACCTTCTACTTCAATCATAAGATATTGGTATTATGCTTGCATGTTGTCCAAGGTTGCATAGATCCTTGGCATGATTTTTCCATGTCTTCTAATGTATCAACCTCCTAAATGTTGTTAATAGTCCTCATTCTCTCTACATTGTGAGGAAAATACTTTTACATGTGATGTATTTCTTTTCTAGTATGTTTGAGGGTTGTTCCTGAAGAATGTTGGTTGGAATCCCTTTCTCCTCTATTCCATCTTTCCTTTATTCTTATCATCCCGGTCCTTTTGAAAAGTTGACCTCCCATTATTTTTCTCATTCAAATACTTATCTTTTATTATGGATTCTTCTAGGGACTTGGGCTCATCAAACTGAATTTTATCACTATAGAATGATGGTGGTCCACTCATAAATATTTAAATTTTCACCTTATCATCCTTGATGAAACCCATATATCTTAACAACTCCAATAATTGTTTCTTGTATTCCTCGATGGTCATGATTCCAAGCTTCGACTTAAAGAATTCTTTCATTTTATTGTCACGATAATGTTTTGACAAGTACTTATTATGGAATTACTTCTTGAACTACTTCCAACAAACTTTATTTTTGTCAAGATGCTTGACCTACTTCAGTTGGTCCCACCACATGGAATCCTTCCCCTGAAGATGATAAAAGAAAATTCTTTCCTCAAGTTTTGATAAAATAATTTCTCATGCCCAAAAACCATACTTCATCATCTTCACCTTTCCTATGCTCTACATCAAATGTAGGTAGCTTGAGCTTCTTGACATATCCTTGCAAACAATCCAACTCATACCTTATACTTTGATGCCTAATAGGGGACAAACTTGGACTACTCTCTAACTCTAAGAATGCATGGGCTCTTCTAGTTAAATGTCTAGGTGAATTATAATGACTACTATCACTTCTTGAGTTCCTAGATCATATATAATCATCCCTCCTTCATGCGAATTCCAGTCATATGCATGTCCTACACATGTTTCATGTTTTGTATGAGACTCTTTATGAATTTTCATCTACAAATTGTTTAGAATTTGTAGAACCTGGGTATTAATTTGATTCTCCTCCTCCTAATCTCTTATAATCCTCTAATTTTCTACTACATATCTCATCACTTCTCTCTTCAAGCTTCCAATTGTCTCTACAAACTCTATGTTTTCTTCTTTTCCTTCTCTATGCCCATTAGACTCTATCTTTGCATTTCGCAAGTTGATATTCATCCCCCCCCCCCTCGAATTCCTCCTTATGGTTGTAATGTCTTTGTGCATATTCTATATATCTAGTCCTCATTTTGAATCTTCTTTGTTATATTTGAATCCTTAATTCTGCAAAATGTGCATGTAAAAATTTGTTGCTAGTTAGGAAATAGTTCGACAGTTCTGGAAAAATATGCACATTTTCTTCTTCTTAAGTCCACCACTCACCTTCTTTTGATTTCCTTAGATTTTATGTTTCTTAAATCCAAATTTTGATCACATGGATA
>JASDQU010684773.1:32602-44947 GCA_032191745.1 Picea mariana | reverse complement strand
ATGCAGTGTCCCAGATATTATATCCTTTCATTCCTTCTTTATATCCAGTGAAAATACATTTGACTACCTCCTTGTCCAACTTGCTCCTCCTTTCCTTGGGAACATGCACAAATGCATCACAACCAAACACTTTAAGATGTGCCACTGAAGGCTTCTTACCAGACCATACCTCATTTGGAGTCCTATCGACTAGCGTCATTGAAGGAGACATATTCACTAGATATCTTGTAGTGTCGACTACCTCTGCCTAGAATTCTTATGCAAGCCCAACACCACTGAGCATGCTCCTTGCCTTATCCATCAACGTTTTATTCATTCTCTTGGAAACTCCATTTTGTTGTAGGGTATATGGTGTGGTATTTTGGTGTGCTATGCCACACTACTTACAGAACTGATCAAATTATTTTCCACATAATTCACCATCGTTTTCAGTCCTCCACACTTTAATCCTCTTCTCTACTTGGTTTTCTACAAGAGCTTTAAACTCCTTAAATCTCTCGAAAACCTATGATTTCTTCCTCATGAAATGTAACCATGTCTTCCTAGATAAATCATCTATGATGGAGACATAATACAGGGATCCACCAAGTTAAGACACTGTAACTAGGCCAAACACATCACTATGAACCAATGCTAGAATCCCATTTTCCCTTGTCTCTCCAGATGGGAAACTAACCCGACTTTGTTTTCCCTATATGCAATGTTCACAAAATTCAACCTCTAAACCACATTCAAGAAACCCTTTGACGATACCTTTGTTTTGCATAGGTCGAAGTTATTTTTCTCCAATGTGTCCCATCCTCTCGTGTCATAACCTGGTTGGGTCGATTTTATCCTGTCTTGTCAAGTCGGTTTGAATAGATTTAGCTCGAGTCAAGTCAAGTTGTGTCAAAATTGAGTCAAACTGAGTCGATTTGAAGAGCAACAATGTTGTGGAATCCAGTCGAGTAGACATTCCCTGATATCTTGTACAGGGTACCAATCTGAACTCCTTTCATTAAGACTATCGCACCTCTAACCATCTTGCATGAATCTTTCTAAAACAGAGTATGCACACTTGCATCACTCATCTTACTGACAAATATCATGTTTCTTTCCAAACTTGAATTGTGTATCACACATAGAAGGGTTATTTTCCTCGCACCCTACAATATCATTCAAACTCTTCCTCGTCCAAAAATTTTGGTTGTCGAGTCGTCCCCCAAGAACACATCACCCTCATCACATTGTTCGTATTCACATAACCATTCTTTATGTGGTGTCATATGATAGGATTCTCTTGAGTTGATCAACCAAACATATCGATCCGACTGTGCACTGGTCGATGTCAGGTACACATCACCTCCCTTGTCTACGGTAATCTTTCTCTCAGTTGACTGCTTCTTATCGGATCTAACACCAACTTTTTTTGCCTTCGACTTAAAATCCATTTTATAATTTTCATCTTTACCGCATTTCCACCATCTTCACGTCAACTAAACTGAGGATTTAGATCTACCCTTTGACTTGAACTTTCTACCAAAGAATCTGCCTTTATCTCTATCTATCGGTTGACCTCTTAGTACTAGAGGATATTTGGTTGATCCTTCCATGTTCTTCCTTCTCGTTTCTTCTGACATCATAGAAGAAACCACGTCCTCTAGTGCTATTGTTGTTGTATTACTCCCAATAGCCACAACTAAACTATCCCAGGAGTCTGACAAAGGACATAATAGACTGATACACGTATCCTCATTAGTGATCTTAATATCCACATACGATAACTAGCTTAACATGGTATTAAATGCATTTAAATGCTTAGTCACCGAACTACCATCTCTCATTCTCAGAAGATACAATTTCTTTCTGAGAAACAACTTATTTACCATAGATTTCGACTGGTATAAGCTTCCCAACTTGTCCCACAATTTCTTGGCCAAATATTCACTTGAGACATTCAACAACACCGAATCTGCATGACAAATCTGAATCGTACTTCTTGCTCTTCTTTCGAGTTTCTCCCATTATGTTTTCAACATGGCTGTCGATTGGGCACCTGGACAGATCGTTTTCCATTGTTCTCGATCAAAATCTCAAAAGTTTGGCCATTGATATTTTCTGTATCTATTATGGAATTGCTCACCATTATTTACCACGATCTTTAACACAATTTATGACTTGCGACTCTTACTGTACTTAGGGTTTAGTTCTCATAATCAAGATTGGAAAATCAAGATCTAATATACTAACCAAAGCATAACACTACTTTGATAACTCACTTGTCAGGGAAGACCTAAGCTCTGATACCACATGTCAGGAAATGCAAGACACTTCCACACTAATCCTAGTAGAAGAGAAGAAGAATTTAATCAAGACATTTACTTACACATACATTAGCATAATTTGCATTTTATGCATTAACCTGCATTCGCCTTTACGGCCTTACAACATGCCTCTTTATAGGCTTTACAACAGGAAAAACTCTAAATATTGGAACCCAAAAATAGTTACAGATCCATGCATATCATTGGCCACAAGTCTCGCAAATCCCAGGATTCTATTACAGTTGACTCCAAGTCATATTACCAATCAACCTTCATTCGGTCTCTAGTCGGTCATCTCATGCCTGCACTTCGACCTCTTGTTGGTTGAAATTTCGTTGATATCTTCGACTTCGACTTTACCCAGTCGACTCCCTCGACCTTTGACTTGTTGTCGATCCACCTCGACCTTGATTATTGTCGATCCACCTCGACCTTCGATCGTCAGTCGATTCACCTTGACTATAATTTCACTGTAAAGAATATAACAACCCAATAGTTATGACACTTGTACCTATAACCAAAGAGGACTTTGAGATGGATTTCAATGATTTTAGTAATGGATTGGAAGCTCTAAACATACCCACTAAATAGAAGTTGGAGTTACCTCGTGACATCACCTATATTAATCTATCCCAAGTAATGAACCCACCCAAAGATACCTTTGCTAGTGTGTTGGTTGAGGACTTCCAGGGCTTGGGTATCAACCTCCCTAATTCTTTTTTTCTTCCTTACCACTTGAGTCTAACCACCTTCACCTGCATTCTCTTCTTGGGAAGCTTTAAGAGTTGGGGGGTCTATGTGGGTTAAGTCATCGAAGGGTTGTCTTCAAACAAGAGTGATAAATCAAAGATATCTTGATTGGGGATTTGACATCAAAATCAGGTGTTAGGAAGATTAATGTATCAAAGTGAATACCTAAGAACACTATTCCCTACCTCGACAAGCAAAAATTCCTTAAAATCCTTTGAAAGGTTTAGGGTTGAAGAAATTGATATTAAGGTTTAATATTAAAAAACTATTAAGGTTTATGATGGGAAAAACTCCCTAAAGGGTCCTAGATACACTCTAGGGTTTTATAAAACTACAATAAATGTTGGGAAGTTATACCCAAATTGAACAAGACAATGGAGTAAGTTTATTGGTTGAAAATTCAAGAGACCGTGCATAAAAACAAGGGTATTCTTACATACCTAGGGGCCTTGATGTAATATGTCCATCATATGGGCTGAGTCATCAAACTAAAACATAAAGAAACCCTTGATCATACTACAACAATTGGTATAGTTCCAACCTTATGGCTCCAACACCTTCCTGATCCATCCTTAGATAACTGCCCTGTGAGGCACCCTTCCTACAAAGTAACGTGGAATGGAGCCCATACAAATTTGATTGCATGAATTATCATATTTAGAATTTGAAAAATCAATATCACATAGAGGATCATTACCTCGTGATACACCTTGGGAACAAACTTTCAAGAAGTCTTCAATGTCATTTCCACTGTTTTTTCTAGTCACAACTTCAAGAACAACAATTACTTTTTCAGGTGAAGAGGAGACCATAGTCCCCCCACCCAACTTATAAATAAAAAAATGTGACCTAACAAGACAACCAGGTTGTAATGAATGTGAAGAGACTATAATTAACTTTGCAACAAACCTTAAAGATCACAATCCTTCAAGCTCACTAACATCCATTGTTACTTTCTTAATTCTCTTGACTTCTACTAGATTGCTCCTCATTATAGGAGTATTAATCTTTCCTAAACTACTTCAATGTATTTATTAGATATTTTTAAGCAATGATTATTTGTGTTGATTAAAACTAATTATGAGTTACTTGTGCAACCTTAGTGTATTCTTATATCATCTATATTATGAGGAGAGAAACATAACTTTTTCCCCTGGAAACCCTTAACCAAGAACACCAACATTCCTTTGAGCATTTTGCTCTCTTGTTGTCTTATTCAATCTGAATAAAATGTTACATGTCTAACCTTGGTCCACACCTAAGACACAATCAACATCATAGCCTCTTGCATGTGCAAGAACAACCTTGTAGCCACTCCAACTTACATATGCATGACCAATAACTTATGATTTACGCATGCATTAGCATAATTTGCATTAACCTGCATTCACCTTTATGAACTTACAACACTTCACTTTATAGGCTTTACAACAAGAAAAACCCTAAATATTGGCACCCAAAAATAGTTACAGATCTAAGCATATCATTGGATACAAATCTCGCAAATTCCAAGATTTTGTTACAGTCGGATTACCAGTTGGTTTTCATTCGGTCTCTAGTCGGTCGTCTCACACACACACTTCGACCTCTTGGTGGCTGACTTGTCATCGATATCTTCGACTTTTACTTTACTCGGTCAACTCCCTTGACCTTTGACTTGTTTTCGATCCACCTCAACCTTTATAGTTTTCAATCCACCTCGACCTTCGACCGTAAGTCGATTCACCTCGACTAGACTTTCACTGCAAAGAATATAACAACCCAACATTCTCCCACTTGTTGTCTTCTTTGTTGAAATACAAGATTCATGAACTTTCGTTCATAGACCCAGGTCCGTAATTCCCATTGCCTCTATCCACCAAGAGAACTTCACAACACTCATAGACTTGGTCAACGAGTCTGCTATGTTTTCCAACGTGTCTACTTTCTCCAGTAGCACCATGTTACTTTCTACCATATCTCTTACGAAATGGTATTGTACATCAATCTGCTTAGTCTTTGAATGATAAACAAGGTTCTTTACCATAAATATTGCGCTTTGACGGTCGCAACTTACCTTCATATCTTTTTCCTCAAACCCGATTCCCAAACACAACCTTTTCATCCATACCACTTCTTTGCTTTCATGAGTGGATGCTATGTATTCAGTTTTTTTTTTTGACAATGCTATGACCACCTGTCACTTACCCATCAAGCTTATTTCTCCATTGACAATCTTGAATACATATCCTCTCGTCAAACTCCATCAATCCAGATCTCCAGCCCAGTCAGCGTCGACAAAGACATGTACATTTAATTTACCACTGTCACCCCCAAGTTTTCGTTGGTAGCATATATCATAGTCCTTTGTGCCACAAAAATACCTAAGTACTCTCTTGGAAGTTGTCCAGTGCTCCTTTCCAGGTGTCGACATGTACCTACTCAGCACTCCCACTGCATGGGCAATGTCTGGTCAAGTGCAAACCATTGCATACATTATACTACCAACAACACTTGTGTAGGGAACACGTGCAATGTCCTTTATTTCTTCCGATGTCTTTGGACATTGTTCAATGTAAAGACTTGCTCCCACAAGAATTGGCATCTTCATTGATTTGAATTCCTGCATGTTGAACCATTTCAAAATGGTTGCAATATACTTCGATTGATTCAACTAGAGATTTCTAGTGGCTCAATCTCTCTTAATCTCCATTCCCATAATGAATTTACTTGCACCAAGATCCTTCATGTTGAACCTGGAGGATAGTTGCTTCTTTACCTCCTTTATTGCGTCCATGTTGTTTCCAATCAACAACATGTCATCGACATACAAAGCTACATATATGAAACACCCACCTTCTTCCTTGGAATATATGCAGTGATCATCTTTGCTTCTCAAAAATCCCAAAATAAGGATGTATGTGTCAAAAATTTGGTACCACATCCTTGGTGATTTCTTTATACCATAAATGGATCTTTTTAGTTTTCACACCAACTCGTGCTTACCCTTTACTACAAATCCTTCAGGTTGTCTCATGTAGATTTATTCTTCCAGGTTTCCATGTAGGAATGTTTTCTTCACATCCATCTATTCTATTTCCAGATCGAACATTGCATCCAGAGACATTAGTACTCTAATGGAAGTTAATTTTGAAATAGGGGAAAAAATCTCACTGAAGTCGACTCCCTCGACTTGGGAATAACCTTTTGCCACTAGTCGAGCTTTGAACTTCTGGTCTTGTCTTGCGGCATTCATCTTCTTCTTGAACACCCACTTGCTACCGATGAGATTTCTTGCACTAGGTAACTTGACTAAATCCAATGTCTCATTCTTGTACAAGGATTCCATCTCTTCGATGATGTCGTCCTTCTGGAGTTTACCATATGTCCTGTTGACTACCTCACTGACTGACTTGGGCTCATTGTGGATGGCAGTTAGCATGAATGTAGAACGAAAGTCGGGTGGACTATACCTTTCAATTGGTTTTCTTATTCTTTCTTACCTCCTTACCATCGGAGTCTGTTGTTCCACCTCTTCCTCAAATTTAGCCGACTCATCTGAATCATCTTCTTCGTTCCTCAGTTCAAACCACACCGTCTCAGGATTATTCTCATTATGAACAACTTCTTCAGGATCAGAATTACCTCTGGCTTCTCTAAAGACCACATCTCGACTGTACACTGTTCTCCTTGATGCAATATCCCAGATCTTATATCCCTTCATTCCTTCTTTATATCCAATGAAAATACATTTGACTACCTTCTTGTCCAACTTGCTCCTCCTTTCCTTGGGAACATGCACAAATGCATCACAACCAAACACTTTGAGATGTGCCACTGAAGGCTTCTCACCATACCATACCTCATTTGAAGTCCTGCCGACTAGCGTCGACGAAGGAGACATATTCACCAGTTATCTTGTAGTGTAGAATGCCTCTACCCAAAATTATTATGCGAGCCCAACACCACTAAGCATGCTCCTTGCCCTATCCATCAACGTTCTGTTCATTCACTTGGAAACTCCATTTTGTTGTAGGGTATATGGTGTGCTATGCCACACTTCTTACATAACTGATCAAATTATTTTCCACAGAATTCACCATCATTTTCAGTCCTCAACACTTTAATCCTCTTCTCTATTTGGTTTTCTACAAGAGCTTTAAACTCCTTAAATCTCCCGAAAACCTCTGATTTCTTCCTCATGAAATGTATCCATGTCTTCCTAGATAAATCTTCTATGATGGAGACGTAATACATGGATCCACCAAGTTAAGGCACTATAACCAGGCCAAACACATCACTATGAACCAATGCTAGAATCCCATTTGCCCTTGTCGCTCCAAATGGGAAACTAACCCGACTTTGTTTTCCCTATATGCAATGTTCAAAAAATTCAACCTCTAAACCACATTCAAGAAACCCTTTGAAGATACCTTTGTTGTGTATAGGTCGAAGTTATTTTTCTCCAATGTGTCCCATCCTCTCGTGACATAACCCGGTTGAGTCAATTTTATCATGTCTTGTTGAGTTGGTTTGAACAGATTTAGCTCGAGTCAAGTCAAGTTGTGTCGAAATTGAGTCAAGCCGAGTCGATTTCAAGAACAACGATATTGTGGCATCCAGTTGAGTAGGCATTCCCTAATATCTTGTACAGGGTACCAATCTGAACTCCTTTCATTAAGACCATTGCACCTTTGACCGTCTTGCATGAATCCTTCTGAAACAGAGTATGCACACCTGCATCACTCATCTTGCTGACAAATATCATGTTTCTTTCCAAACACGAAATGTGTATCACACATAGAAGGGTTCTTTTCCTCCCATCCTGCAATATCATTCAAAATTTTCCTCATCCGACAATTTTGATTGTCGAGTCGTCCCCCAAGAACACATCACCCCCATCATATTGTTCATATTCACATAACCATTCTTTATGTGGTGTCATATGATAGGATTCTCCTGAGTTGATCAACCAAACATATCAATCCGACTGTGCACTGGTCGATGCCAGGTACACATCACCTCCCTTGTCTGCGGTCATCTTTCTCTCAATTGACTGCTTCTCGTCGTATCTAACAATAAAAAAATTTGCCTTCGACTTAAAATCCCTTTACAATTCTCATATTTACCGCATTTCCAACATATTCACGTCAATTGAATTGAGGATTTAGATCTACCCTTTGACTTGAACTTTCTACCAAATAATCTTCCTTTATCTCTGTCTATCGGTCGACCTCTCACTACTAGAGCATATTTGGTTGATCCTTCCATCTTCTTCCTTCTCATTTCTTCTGACATCATAGAAGCAACCACATCCTCTAGTGCTAGTGTGGTTGTATTACACCGAATAGCCACAACTAAACTATCCCAGGAGTCTGACAAAGGACATAATAGATTGATACACTTATCCTCATTAGTGATCTTAATATCCACATACGATAACTAGCTTAACACGGTATTAAACACATTTAAATGCTCAGTCACCGAACTTCCATCACTCATTCTCAAAAGTTACAATTTCTTTATGAGAAACAACTTATTTACCATAGATTTCGACTGGTATAAGCTTCCCATCTTGTCCCACAATTTCTTGGCCAAATATTCACCTGAGACATTCAACAACACCGAATCTACAGGACAAATTTGAATCATACTTCTTGCTCTTCTTTCGAGTTTCTCCCATTATTTTTTCAACATGCCTATCGATTGGGCACCTAGACAGATCGTTTTCCATTGTTCTCGATCAAAATCTCAAAATTCTCGCCATTGATATTTTCTATCTCTATTCTGGAATTGCTCACCATTATTTACCACGATCTTTAACACAATTTATGATTTACGACTCTTACTGTACCTAGGGTTTAGTTCTCATAATCAAGATTGGAAAATCTAGATCTGATATACTCGCCAAAGCATCACACTGCTTTGATAACTCACTTGTCAGGGAAGACCTAAGCTCTGATACCACATGCCAGGAAATGCAAGACACTTCCACTCTAATCCTAGTAGAAGAGAAGAAGAATTTAATCAAGACATTTACTTACGCATGCATTAGCATAATTTGCATTTTATGCATTAACCTGCATTCGCCTTTACGACCTTACAACACGCCTCTTTATAGGCTTTACAACAAGAAAAACCCTAAATATTGGAACCCAAAATAGTTACAGATCCATGCATATCATTGTCCACAAGTCTCGTAAATCCCAGGATTCTGTTACAGTTGACTCCAAGTCGTATTACTAGTCGACCTTCATTCGATCTCTAGTCGGTTTTCTCATGCATGCACTTCGACCTCTTGTTGGTTGACATGTCATCGATATCTTCGACTTCGGCTTCACTCAGTCGACTCCCTCGACCTTTGACTTGTTGTCGATCCACCTCGACCTTGATTATTGTCGATCCACCTCAACCTTTAATCGTCAATCAATTCACCTTGACTAGACTTTCACTACAAAGAATATAACAACCCAATAGTTGTGACACTCGTACCTAGAACCAAAGAGGACTTTTAGATAGATTTCAATGATTTTAGTAATGGATTGGAAGCCCTAAACATACCCACTAAATAGAAGTTGGAGTTACCTCATGACATCACCTATATTAATCTATCCCAAGTAATGAACCCACCCAAAGATACCTTTGCTAGTGTGTTGGTTGAGGACCTCCAGGGCTTGTGTATCAACCTCTCTAATTCTTTTTTTCTTCCTTACCACTTGATTCTAATCACCTTCACCCGCATTCTCTTCTTGGGAAGCTTTAAGAGTTGGGGGGTCTATGTGGGTTAATTCATCGAAGGGTTGTCTTCGAACAAGAGTGAGAAATCAAAGATATGTTGATTGGGGATTTGACATCAAAAGCAAGTGTTAGGAAGATTAATGTATCAAAGTGAATACCTAAGAACATTATTCCCTACCTAGACAAGCAAAAATTCCTTAAAATCCTTTGAAAGGTTTAGGGTTGAAGAAATTGATATTAAGGTTTAATATTAAAGAACTATTAAGGTTCATGATGGGAAAAACTCCCTAAAGGGTCTTAGATACACTCTAGGGTTTCATAAAACTACATTAAATGTTGGGAAGTTATACCCAAATTGAACAAGACAATGGAGTAAGTTTATTGGCTGAAAATTCAAGAGACCATGCATAAAAACAAGGGTATTCTTACATACCTAGGGGCCTTGATGTAATATGTCCATCATATGGGCTGATTCATCAAACTAAAACATAAAGAAACCCTTGATCATACTACAACAATTGGTATAGTGCCAACCTTGTGGCTCCAACACCTTCTTGATCCATCCTTGGATAACTGCCCTGTGAGGCACCCTTCCTACATAGTAACGTGGAATGGAGCCCATACAAATTTGATTGCATGAATTATCATATTTAGACTTTGAAAAATCAATATCACATAGAGGATCATTACCTCATGATACACCTTGGGAACAAACTTTCAAGGAGTCTTCAATGTCATTTCCACTCTTTTTTCTAGTCACAACTTCAAGAACAACAATTACTTTTTCAGGTGAAGAGGAGACCATAGTGCCCCCACCCAACTTATAAATATAAAAATATGACCTAACAAGACAACCAGGTTGGACTGAATGTGAAAAGACTATAATTAACTTTCAACAAACCCTAAAGATCACAATCCTTCAAGCCCACTAACATCCATTGTTACTTTCTTAATTCTCTTGACTTCTCCTAGATTGCTCCTCATTGTAGGAGTATTAATCTTTCCTAAACTACTTCAATGTATTTATTTGATCTTTTTAAGCAATGATTATTTGTGTTGATTAATACTAATTATGAGTTACTTGTGCAACCTCCGTGTATTCTTATATCATCTATATTATGAGGAGAGAAACATAACTTTTTCCCTACAAATGAAAAATTCAAAAACTATCATAGTTATCATGCTCCAAAACTTGCAAGTAAAAATTATTTTGAATTTCCACAGCAATGAAAAACACAAACAAAATAGGATTTATCTAAAATGAAAAGAAACTCATTTGAAATTAGCCATTGAATCCAATTGGTTAGCTTCTTTTGTCTCCCCTTGCGATTGTCCCTCCATCTCATAGTTTATGGAGCATTATGAACACATAGTCTACAAGGGCATGACAAGTAGTTCTTGAACAAAAGAAAGGGTTGCATCCAGTTTAATCATTTCCATCTTGAGAATAATGAGGGCACTCCTTTCTAGTTTTGTGGATATGTGCTTTGTTGCTTCCATGTATGGGATCCTTGGCTTTGTTGGCTTTGATAAAATGACTTAAGATGGGATCTCCATGCATCCTCCTATCCTAACTCTCACACCTACACTTGAATCAAACTATGACACAATGCTTAATTTCCCACACATTCCCCACAATGCCTAAACAACAATTACAATGGTTCCACGGCAACTATACAAACTGAGTTTATATTAAGAGATTGTTGAGTGGAGAAACCCCTAAATTAAGAACTTGTAAGCTTCCCCACGAGATGAAGACAAAGGTCAAAGACATGAGAATGTTTTCGAAATGAGACTAAGAGAAAAAGAAAATGTGATTTTCAAGCAATATGCCTTAATAGATGCTCGAATGAAAGATTTACAAATATCCATTAATAACCATCTATGTTGAAAATAGTGAAAACATGCAAGCTTGGCTTACCATATTCCTCATGCTTCAAACAAAATGATGCTCATACAAAGGATTAAATCCCCATAGAGTTGAAATACAAGAAGAGTATGGGTTCGAGAGGGTGGGCATTATTATGGGAGGCCCTCCAAGATCTATGGGTTTGAGAGGGTGGGCATTATTATTCAAGGAGGATGACTTGAATCCATCTTGTTCTTCCCATTTCAAAACAATATTTAAATTCATCATGTTCTAGGGGATGCAATCTCACCTTCCCATTCCTCTAGACATATCCACAACTAACTTTAAGATTCTAAATCTCCTTTGTTGCCCATTTCATTCACCTTGGATTTGAAATGCCTCTTAAACTCATAGAAATATACCTTGTGAAATTATTTTAGCAACACGATCATCCTCTACAAAATGAGATCTCTGACCCAGGAAAAGGGTAATCTTCGATGTGTCAAGGCTAATATTATTATCATTGAATAATTATCTTTGAGACCAATCCCTTAGTAATTTTGTCCCTTGATACATAGCCAATTATTCAACTTCATTGTTAGTAGCAAGACCGATCCCCCACACATATTTGATCTTTTGATTTATTTCGGGATCAATGATGATCTCCTCACACTTGCCACCTCCCCCTAATGTGTTTTTTTAGTCTTAACATCTAATTCAAATAGT
>JASDQU010684773.1:8969-21299 GCA_032191745.1 Picea mariana | reverse complement strand
TTTTCATTCCTCAGTTCAAACCACACTGTCTCAGGATTATTCTAGGTATGAACAACTTCTTCAAGATCAGACTTACCTCCAGCTTTTCTGAAGACCACATCTCGAATGTACACTATTCTCCTTGATGCAGTATCCCAGATCTTATATCCTTTCATTCCTTCTTTATATCTAGTAAAAATACATTTGACTGCCTTCTTGTCCAACTCGCTCCTCCTTTCCTTGGGAACATGCACAAATGCATCACAACCAAACACTTTGAGATATTCCATTGAAGGCTTCTTACCAGACCATACCTAATTTGGAGTCCTATCGACTAGCGTCGACGAAGGAGACATATTCACCAGATATCTTGTAGTGTCGACTGCCTCTGCCTAGAATCCTTATGCGATCCCAACCCCACTGAGCATGTTCCTTACCTTATCCATCAACGTTCTATTCATTCTCTTGGAAACTCCATTTTGTTGTAGGGTATATGGTGTGGTATTTTAGTGTGCTATGCCACACTGCTTACAGAACTGATCAAATTCTTTTCCATAGAATTCACCATCGTTTTCAGTCCTCCACACTTTAATCCTCTTCTCTATTTGGTTTTCTAAAAGAGCTTTAAACTCCTTAAATCTTTCGAAAACCCATTATTTCTTCCTCATGAAATGTATCCATGTCTTCCTAGATAAATCATCTGTGATGGAGACATAATACAAGGATCCACCAAGTTAAGGCACTGTAACTAGGCCAAACACATTACTATGAACCAATGCTAGTATCCCATTTTCCCTTGTCGCTCCAAATGGGAAACTAACCTGACTTTGTTTTCCCTATATGCAATGTTCACAAAATTCAACCTCTAAACCACATTCAAGAAACCCTTTGAAGATACCTTTGTTGTGCATAGGTCGAAGTTATTTTTCTCCAATGTGTCCCATCCTCTCGTGTCATAACCTGGTTGGGTCGATTTTATCCTGTCTTTTCAAGTCGGTTTGAATAGATTTAGCTCGATTCAAGTCAAGTTGTGTCAAAATTGAGTCAAGCCGAGTCGATTTCAAGAGCAACGATGTTGTGGCATCCAGTCGAGTAGACATTCCCTAATATCTTGTACAAGGTACCAATTTGAACTCCTTTCAGTAAGACCATCGCACCTCTGGCCATCTTGCATGAATATTTCTGAAACAGAGTATGCACACCTGCATCACTCATCTTGCTAACAAATATCATGTTTCTTTCCAAACCCAAAATGTGTATCACACATAGAAGGGTTATTTGCCTCGCACCCTACAATATCATTCAAACTCTTCCTCGTCCGAAAATTTTGGTTGTCGAGTCATCCCCCAAGAACACATCGCCCCCATCATATTGTTTGTATTCACATAACCATTCTTTATGTGGTGTCATATGATAGGATTCTCTTCAGTTGATCAACCAAACATATCGATCTGACTATGCATCGGTCGATGTCAGGTACACATCACCTCCCTTGTCTATGGTAATCTTTCTCTCAGTTGACTACTTCTCGTCGGATCTAACACCAACTTTTTTTGCCTTCGACTTAAAATCCCTTTTATAATTCTCATCTTTACCGCATTTCCATCATCTTCACGTCAACTAAACTGAGGATTTAGATCTACCCTTTGACTTGAACTTTCTACCAAATAATATGCCTTTATCTATGTCTATCGGTCGACCTCTCAGTACTAGAGGATATTCGGTCAATCCTTCCATGTTCTTCCTTCTCATTTCTTCTGACATCATAGAAGAAACCACGTCCTCTAGTGCTATTGTTGTTGTATTACTCCAAATAGCCACAACTAAACTATCCCAGGAGTCTGACAAAGGACATAATAGACTGATACACTTATCCTCATTAGTGATCTTAATATCCACATACGATAACTAGCTTAACACGGTATTAAACGCATTTAAATGCTCAGTCACCGAACTACCATCTCTCATTCTCAGAAGATACAGTTTCTTTCTGAGAAACAACTTATTTACCATAGATTTCGACTGGTATAAGCTTCCCAGCTTGTCCCACAATTTCTTGGCCAAATATTCACCTGAGACATTCAACAACACCGAATCTGCATGACAAATCTGAATCATACTTCTTGCTCTTCTTTCGAGTTTCTCCCATTATTTTTTCAACATGGCTGTCGATTGGGCACCTGGACAGATCGTTTTCCATTGTTCTTGATCAAAATCTCAAAATTTTGGCCATTGATATTTTCTATATCTATTCTGGAATTGCTCACCATTATTTACCATGATCTTTAACACAAGTTATGACTTGTGACTCTTACTGTACCTAGGGTTTAGTTCTCATAATCAAGATTGGAAAATCGAGATCTAATATACTCGCCAAAGCATAACACTACTTTGATAACTCACTTATCAGGGAAGACCTAAGCTCTGATACCACATGTCAGGAAATGCAAGACACTTCCACACTAATCCTAGTAAAAGAGAAGAAGAATTTAATCAAGACATTTATTTACACATGCATTAGCATAATTTTCATTTTATGCATTAACCTGCATTCTCCTTTACAGCCTTACAACATGCCTCTTTATAGGCTTTACAACAGGAAAAACCCTAAATATTGGAACCCAAAAATAGTTACAGATCCATGCATATCATTGGCCACAAGTCTTGCAAATCCCAGGATTTTGTTACAGTTGACTCCAAGTCGTATTACCAATCAACCTTCATTTGGTTTCTAGTTGGTCGCCTCATGCCTGCACTTCGACCTCTTGTTGGTTGACATGTCGTTGATATCTTCGACTTCGACTTTACCCAGTCGACTCCTTCAACCTTTGACTTGTTGTCGATCCACCTCGACCTTGATTATCGTCGATCCACCTCAACCTTCGACCGTTGGTCAATTCACCTTGACTATAATTTCACTACAAAGAATATAACAACCCAATAGTTATGACACTCGTACCTATAACCAAAGAGGACTTTGAGATAGATTTCAATGATTTTAGTAATGGAGTGGAAGCTCTAAACATACCCACTAAATAGAAGTTGGAGTTACCTCATGACATCACCTATATTAATCTATCCCAAGTAATGAACCCACCCAAAGATACCTTTGCTAGTGTGTTGGTTGAGGACCTCCATGGCTTGGGTATCAACCTCCCTAATTCTTTTTTTCTTCCTTACCACTTGAGTCTAACCACCTTCACCCGCATTCTCTTCTTGGGAAGCTTTAAGAGTTGGGGGGTCTATGTGGGTTAAGTCATCGAAGGGTTGTCTTCGAACAAGAGTGATAAATCAAAGATATCTTGATTGGGGATTTGACATCAAAATCAAGTGTTAGGAAGATTAATGTATCAAAGTGAATACCTAAGAACACTATTCCCTACCTAGACAAGCAAAAATTCCTTAAAATCCTTTGAAAGGTTTAGGGTTGAAGAAATTGATATTAAGGTTTAATATTAAAAAACTATTAAGGTTCATGATGGGAAAAACTCCCTAAAGGGTCCTAGATACACTCTAGGGTTTCATAAAACTACAATAAATGTTGGGAAGTTATACCCAAATTGAACAAGACAATGGAGTAAGTTTATTGGCTGAAAATTCAAGAGACCATGCATAAAAACAAGGGTATTCTTACATACCTAGGGGCCTTGATGTAATATGTCCATCATATGGGTTGAGTCATCAAACTAAAACATAAAGAAACCCTTGATCATACTACAACAATTGGTATAGTTCCAACCTTATGAATCCAACACCTTCCTGATCCATCCTTAGATAACTACCCTGTGAGGCACCCTTCCTACAAAGTAATGTGGAATGGAGCCCATACAAATTTGATTGCATGAATTATGATATTTAGAATTTGAAAAATCAATATCACATAGAGGATCATTACCTCATGATACACCTTGAGAACAAACTTTCAAGTAGTCTTCAATGTCATTTCCACTCTTTTTTCTAGTCACAACTTCAAGAACAACAATTACGTTTTCAGGTGAAGAGGAGACCATAGTGCCCCCACCCAACTTATAAATAGAAAAATGTGACCTAACAAGACAACCAGGCTGTAATGAATGTGAAAAGACTATAATTAACTTTGCAACAAACCTTAAATATCACAATCCTTCAAGCCCACTAACATCCATTGTTACTTTCTTAATTCTCTTGACTTCTACTAGATTGTTCCTCATTGTAGGAGTATTAATCTTTCCTAAACTACTTCAATGTATTTATTTGATATTTTTAAGCAATGATTATTTGTGTTGATTAAAACTAATTATGAGTTACTTGTGCAACCTCAGTGTATTTTTATATCATCTATATTATGAGGAGAGAAACATAACTTTTTCCCCTAGAAACCCTTAACCAAGAACACCAACATTCCTTTGAGCATTTTGCTCTCTTGTTGTCTTATTCAATCTGAATAAAATGTTACATGTCTAACCTTGGTCCACACCTAAGACACAATCGACATCATACCCTCTTACATGTGCAAGAACAACCTTGTAGCCACTCCAACTTACATATGCATGACCAACAACTTATGATTTACACATGCATTAGCATAATTTGCATTTTATGCATTAACCTGCATTCACCTTTATGAACTTACAACACACCACTTTATAGGCTTTACAACAAGAACAACCCTAAATACTGGCACCCAAAAACAGTTATAGATCTATGCATATCATTGGATACAAATCTCGCAAATTCCAAGATTTTGTTACAGTCGACTCTAAGTCGGATTACCAGTTGGTCTTCATTCGGTCTCTAGTCGGTCGTCTCACACCCACACTTTGGCCTCTTGGTGGCTGACTTGTCATTGATATCTTCAACTTCGACTTTACCCAGTCAACTCCCTCAACCTTTGACTTATTGTCGATCCACCTCAACCTTTATTGTTTTCGATCCACCTCGACCTTCGACCGTAAGTCGATTCACCTCAACTAGACTTTCACTGCAAAGAATATAACAACCCAACATTCTCCCACTTGTTGTCTTCTTTGTTGAAATACGAGATTCATGAACTTTCGTTCATAGACCCAGGGCCGTAATGCCCATTGCCTCTATCCACCAAGAGAACTTCACAACACTCACAGACTTGGTCAACGAGTCTGCTATGTTTTCCAATGTGTCTACTTTCTCCAGTAGCACCATGTTACTTTCTACCATATCTCTTACGAAATGGTATTGTACATCAATGTGCTTAGTCTTTGAATGATAAACAAGGTTTTTTACCATAAATATTGTGCTTTGACGGTCGCAACTTACATTCATATATTTTTCCTCAAACCCAATTTCTAAACACAACCTTTTCATCCATACCACTTCTTTGCTTTCATGAGAGGATGCTATGTATTCAGTTTTTTTTTTTTAACAATGTTACAACCACCTGTTGCTTATTCATCCAACTTATTTCTCCATCGACAATCTCGAATACATATCCTCTCATCAACCTCCATCAATCCATATCTCCAGCCCAGTCAGCGTCGACAAAGACATGTACATTTAATTTACCACTGTCACCCCCAATTTTTCCTTGGTAGCATATATCATAGTCCTTTGTGCCACACAAATACCTGAATACTCTCTTGGAAGTTTTCCAGTGCTCCTTTCCAGGTGTCGACATGTACCTACTCAGCACTCCCACTACATGGGCAATGTCTGGTCAAGTGCAGACCATCACATACATTATACTACCAACAACACTTGTGTAGGGAACACGTGCAATGTCCTTTATTTCTTCCTATGTCTTTGGACATTGTTCAATATAAAGACTTGCTCCCGCAAGAATTGGCATCTTCATCGATTTGAATTCCTGCATGTTGAATAGTTTCAGAACGGTTGCAATATACTTCTGTTGATTCAACCAGATATTTCTAGTGGCTCGATCTCTCTTAATCTCCATTTCCATAATGAATTTACTTGCACCGAGATCCTTCATGTCGAACCTGGAGGATAGTTGCTTCTTCACCTCCTTTATTGCGTCCATGTTGTTTCCAATCAACAACATGTCATTGACATACAAAGCTACATATATGAAACACCCACCTTCTTCCTTGGAATATATGTAGTGATCAGCTTTGCTTCTCACAAATCCCAAACTAAGGATGTATGTGTCAAAAATTTGGTACCACATCCTTGGTGATTTATTTAGACCATAAATGGATCTTTTTAGTTTTCACACCAACTCGTGCTTACCCTTTACTACAAATCCTTCAGGTTGTTTCATGTAGATTTATTCTTCCAGGTTTCCATGTAGGAATGTTGTCTTCACATCCATCTATTCTATTTCCAGATCAAACGTTGCATCCAGAGACATTAGTACTCTAATGGAAGTTAATTTTGAAACAGGGGAAAAAATCTCACCGAAGTCGACTCCCTCGGCTTGGGAATAACCTTTTGCCACTATTCGAGCTTTGAACTTCTTGTCTTGTCCTGCGGCATTCATCTTCTTCTTGAACACCCACTTGCTACCAATGAGATTTCTTGCACTAGGTAACTTGACTAAATCCCATGTCTCATTCTTGTACAAGGATTCCATCTCTTCGATGATGGCATCCTTCTGGAGTTTACCATCTGTCCCGTTGACTACCTCACTGACTGACTTGGGATCATTATGGATGGCAGTTAGCATGAATGTAGAATGAAAGTCGGGTGGACTATACCTTTCAATTGGTTTTCTTATTCTTTCTTACCTCCTTACCATCGGAGTCTGTTGTTCCACCTCTTCCTCAAATTTAGTGGACTCATCTAAATCATCTTCTTCATTCCTCAGTTCAAACCACACCGTCTCAGGATTATTCTCGTTATGAACAACTTCTTCAGGATCAGACTTACCTCCGGCTTCTCTGAAGACCACATCTCGACTATACAATGTTCTCCTTGATGCAGTATCCCAGATCTTATATCCTTTCATTCCTTCTTTATATCCAATGAAAATACATTTGACTGCCTTCTTGTCCAACTTGCTCCTCCTTTCCTTGGGAACATGCACAAATGCATCACAACCAAACACCTTGAGATGTGCCACTGAAGGATTCTCACCATACCATACCTCATTTGGAGTCCTGCCGACTAGGGTCGAGGAAGGAGACATATTCACCAAATATATTGTAGTGTAGAATGCCTCTACCCAGAATTATTATGTGAGCCCAACAGCACTGAGCATGCTCCTTGCCCTATCCATCAACATTCTATTCATTCACTTGGTTTTCTACAAGAGCTTTAAACTCCTTAAATCTCTCGAAAACCTCTGATTTCTTCCTCATGAAATGTATCCATGTCTTCCTAGATAAATCATCTATGATGGAGACATAATACAGGGATCCACCAAGTTAAGGCACTGTAACCAGGCCAAGCACATCACTATGAACCAATGCTAGAATCCCATTTTCCCTTGTCGCTCCAAATGGGAAACTAACCCGACTTTGTTTTCCCTATATACAATGTTCACAAAATTCAACTTCTAAACCACATTCAAGAAACCCTTTGAAGATACCTTTGTTGTGCATAGGTCGAAGTTATTTTTCTCCAATGTGTCCCATCCTCTCATGACATAACCTGGTTGAGTCAATTTTATCATGTCTTGTCAAGTCGGTTTGAACAAATTTAGCTCGAGTCAAGTCAAGTTGTGTCGAAATTCAGTCAAGCCGAGTCGATTTCAAGAGCAACGATATTGTGGCATCCAGTTGAGTAGACATTCCCTAATATCTTGTACAGGGTACCAATCTGAACTCCTTTCATTAAGACCATTGCACCTTTGACCATCTTGCATGAATCCTTCTGAAACAGAGTATGCACACCTGCATCACTCATCTTGATGACAAATATCATGTTTCTTTCCAAACACAAAATGTGTATAACACATAGAAGGGTTCTTTTCCTCCCATCCTGTAGTATCATTCAAACTTTTCCTCGTCCGACAATTTTGGTTGTCAAGTCATCCCCCAAGAACACATCACCCCCATCATATTGTTCATATTCACATAACCATTCTTTATGTGGTGTCATATGACAGGATTATCCTGAGTTGATCAACCAAACATATCGATTCGACTGTGAACATCACCTCCCTTGTCTGCGGTCATCTTTCTCTCAATTGACTGCTTCTCGTCGGATCTAACACTAAATTTTTTTGCCTTCAACTTAAAATCCCTTTATAATTCTCATCTTTACCGCATTTCCAGCATATTCACGTCAATTGAACTGAGGATTTAGATCTACCCTTTGACTTGAACTTTCTACCAAAGAATCTTCCTTTATCTCTGTTTATCGGTCGACCTCTCACTACTAGAGCATATTTGGTCAATCCTTCCATCTTCTTCCTTCTCATTTCTTCTGACATCATAGAAGCAACCACGTCCTCTAGTGCTAGTGTGGTTGTATTACTCCAAATAGCCACAACTAAACTATCCCAGGAGTCTGAGAAAGGACATAATAGACTGATACACTTATCCTCATTAGTGATCTTAATATCCACATACGATAACTAGCTTAACACGGTATTAAACACATTTAAATGCTCAGTCACCGAACTGCCATCACTCATTCTCAGAAGATACAGTTTCTTTCTGAGAAACAACTTATTTACCATAGATTTCGACTGGTATAAGCTTCCCATCTTGTCCCACAATTTCTTGGCCAAATATTCACCTGAGACATTCAACAACACCGAATCTGCAAGACAAATTTGAATCATACTTCTTGCTCTTCTTTCGAGTTTCTCCCATTATTTTTTCAACATTCCTATCGATTGGGCACCTAGACAGATCATTGTCCATTGTTCTCGATCAAAATCTCAAAATTCTGGCCATTGATATTTTCTATCTCTATTCTGGAATTGCTCACCATTATTTACCATGATATTTAACACAATTTATGACTTACGACTCTTACTGTACCTAGGGTTTAGTTCTCATAATCAAGATCTGATATACTCGCCAAAGCATAAGACTGCTTTGATAACTCACTTGTCAGGGAAGACCTAAGCTTTGATACCACATGTCAGGAAATGCAAGACACTTCCACATTAATCCTAGTAGAAGAGAAGAAGAATTTAATCAAGACATTTATTTACACATGCATTAGCATAATTTGCATTTTATGCATTAACCTGCATTTTCCTTTACAACCTTACAACACGCCTCTTTATAGGCTTTACAACAGGAAAAACCCTAAATATTGGAACCCAAAATAGTTACATATCCATGCATATCATTGTCCACAAGTCTCGTAAATCCCAGGATTCTGTTACAGTTGACTCCAATTCGTATTACTAGTCGACCTTCATTCGATCTCTAGTCGGTTTTCTCATTCATGCACTTCGACCTCTTGTTGGTTGGCATGTCATCGATATCTTCAACTTCGACTTTACTCAGTCAACTCCCTCAACCTTTGACTTGTTTTCGATCCACCTCGACCTTGATTATTGTCGATCCACCTCGACCTTCGACTGTCAGTCGATTCACCTTGACTAGACTTTCACTACAAAGAATATAACAACCCAATAGTTGTGACACTCGTACCTAGAACCAAAGAGGACTTTGAGATAGATTTCAATGATTTTAGTACTGGATTGGAAGCTCTAAACATACCCACTAAATAGAAGTTCGAGTTACCTCATGACATCACCTATATTAATCTATCCCAAGTAATGAACCCACCCAAAGATACCTTTGCTAGTGTGTTGGTTGAGGACCTCTAGGGCTTGGGTATCAACCTCCCTAATTATTTTTTTCTTCCTTACCACTTGATTCTAACCACCTTCACCCGCATTCTCTTCTTCGGAAGCTTTAAGAGTTAGGGGGTCTATGTGGGTTAATTCATCAAAGGGTTGTCTTCGAACAAGAGTGAGAAATCAAAGATATGTTGATTGGGGATTTGACATCAAAAGCAAGTGTTAGGAAGATTAATGTATCAATGCGAATACCTAAGAACATTATTCCCTACCTAGACAAGCGAAAATTCCTTAAAATCCTTTGAAAGGTTTAGGGTTGAAGAAATTGATATTAAGTTTTAATATTAAAGAACTATTAAGGTTCTTGATGGGCAAAACTCCCTAAAGGGTCCTAGATACACTCTAGGGTTTCATAAAACTACATTAAATGTTGGGAAGTTATACCCAAATTGAAGAAGACAATGGAGTAAGTTTATTGGCTGAAAATTCAAGAGACCATGCATAAAAACAAGGGTATTCTTACATACCTAGGGGGCTTGATGTAATATGCCCATCATATGGGCTGATTCATCAAACTAAAACATAAAGAAACCCTTGATCATACTACATCAGTTGGTATAGTGCCAACCTTGTGGCTCCAACACTTTCTTGATCCATCCTTGGATAACTGCCCTGTGAGGCACCCTTCCTACAAAGTAACGTGGAATGGAGCCCATACAAATTTGATTGCATGCATTATCATATTTAGACTTTGAAAAATCAATATCACATAGAGGATCATTACCTCATGATACACCCTGGGAACAAACTTTCAAGTAGTCTTCAATGTCATTTCCACTCTTTTTTCTGGTCACAACTTCAGGAACAACAATTACTTTTTCAGGTGAAGAGGAGACCATAGTGCCCCCACCCAACTTATAAATAGAAAAATATGACCAAACAAGACAACCAGGCTGGACTGAATGTGAAAAGACTATAATTAACTTTCAACAAACCCTAAAGATCACAATCCTTCAAGCCCACTAACATCCATTGTGACTTTCTTCATTCTTTTGACTTCTCCTAGATTGCTCCTCATTGTAGGAATATTAATCTTTCCTAAACTACTTCAATGTATTTATTTGATATTTTTAAGCAATGATTATTTGTGTTGATTAAAACTAATTATGAGTTACTTGTGCAACCTCAGTGTATTCTTATATCATCTATATTATGAGGAGAGAAACATAACTCTTTCCCTACAAATGAAAAATTCAAAAACTATCATAGTTATCATGATCCAAAACTTGCAAGTAAAAATTATTTTGAATTTCCATAGCAATGAAAAACACAAACAAAATAGGATTTATCTAAAATGAAAAGAAACTCATTTGAAATTAGCCATTGAATCCACTTGGTTAGCTTCTTTTGTCTCCCCTTGGGATTGTCCCTCCATCTCGTAGTTTATGGAGCATTATGAACACATAGTCTACAAGGGCATGACAAGTAGTTCTTGAACAAAAGAAAGGGTTGCATCTAGTTTAATCATTTCCATCTTGAGAATAATGAGGGCACTCCTTTCTAGTCTTGTGGAGATGTGCTTTGTTGATTCCACGTATGGGATCCTTGGCTTTGTTGGCTTTGATAAGATGACTTAAGATGGGGTATCCATGCATCCTCCTATCCTAACTCTCACACCTACACTTGAATCAAACTATGACACAATGTTTAACTTCCCACACATTCCCCACAATGCCCAAACAACAATTACAATGGTTCCATGGCAACTATACAAACCGAGTTTATATTAAGAGATCGTTGGGTGGAGAAACCCCTAAATTGAGAACTTGTAAGCTTCCCCACGAGATGAAGACAAAGGTCAAAGACATGAGAATGTTTTCGAAATCAGACTAAGAGAAAAAGAAAATGTGATTTTCAAGCAATATGCCTTAATAGATGCTCGAATGAAGGATTTACAAATATCCATTAATAACCATCTATGTTGAAAATAGTGAAAACATGCAAGCTTGGCTGACCATACTCCTCATGCTTCAAACAAAATGATGCTTATACAAAGGATTAAATCCCCATGGAGTTGAAATACAAGAAAACTATGGGTTCGAGAGGGTGGGCATTATTATGGGAGGCCCTCCAAGATCTATGGGTTTGAGAGGGTGGGCATTATTATTCAAGGAAGATGGCTTGAATCCATCTTGTTCTTCCCATTTCAAAACAATATTTAAATTCATCATGTTCTAGGGGATGCAATCTCACCTTCCCATTCCTCTAGACATATCCACAACTAACTTTAAGATTCTAAATCTC
Organism: Picea mariana; assembly: GCA_032191745.1. Lineage (NCBI taxonomy): Eukaryota > Viridiplantae > Streptophyta > Pinopsida > Pinales > Pinaceae > Picea > Picea mariana. Next base: position 9,334 of record JASDQU010684773.1, on the reverse strand, counting down.
CTTTGTTGCCCATTTCATTCACCTTGGATTTGAAATTCCTCTTAACCTCATAGAAAGATACCTTGTGAAATTATTTTAGCAACAAGATCATCCTCTACAAAATGAGATCTCTGACCCGAGAAAAGGGTAATCTTCGATGTGTCAAGGCTAATATTATTATCATTGAATAATTATCTTTGAGATCAATCCTTTAGTAATTTTGTCCCTTGATACATAGCCAATTATTCAACTTCATTGTTAGTAGCAAGACCGATCCCCCACACATATTTGATCTTTTGATTTATTTCGGGATCAATGATGATCTCCTCACACTTGCCACCTCCCCCTAATGTGTTTTTTTAGTCTTAACATCTAATTCAAATAGT
>JASDQU010684772.1:13660-25847 GCA_032191745.1 Picea mariana | reverse complement strand
ATATATATTAACAAGTCGATACTGATAAGATCATCATCATATATAACTAAAACAAGTGAAAGTCAAATATGTCATTAGATCAATAACATGTCAAAATGATACATGGCCACCAGTCGACATAAGTCAAAATGATACATGTCCAAATGATATAAGTGAAAATGATAAATGATGTAACTCAAAATGATACATGCCAAAATGATACAAGTCAAGATGATACATGTGAAATGATACATGTCAAAATGATACAACTCAATAATATGGTACTGCACATGAAAATGATACATATGATAGTAAACATGAAAAGAGGCATCATAAAGATATATCAACAATGATCCATGATGGAGTCTATACAATCAATGTCACTGGCTACTACCAACAACCGGCTCATCATCATCATCACTATCATGGTGATCATCAATGTGATCATCATCGTCGTCTGGCACAGTGTCTTCTGCATCTGCCTCATCATCATCATCTCCCATGTATGTATCAGACCCATTATAATCTAGATCTATCTCATGAGGATCAACTGGATCTTCTGGAAGACCCGTGCTCTACAAAAAAAAACATTCAAAATGAAAGCGATGATTTATTTCATGCAATAATTAATTTTTGTGTTATATTTCTAATATTACAACATATGAAACAAAACCATAATCATACTACATCATATCAAAGTGCACATACCATAAGAAAATTTCAAATAAGTTACATATAAGATGTCATTCCAATGATGTAAAACATGCAACAATTCCGATAAACGTTAGTAAAGATCATAAAAAAATATGTTATACATTTTAACTATCAACTGTAAATTCTATTATGTAACTGTAAATGCCAACTCTCTCCATTTTGTGCTATATATGATTATGTTTGCCTCAAATATCCTTTGAGAATTAAGTGGTCTATATATCTTCTTCTCTTCTATTTCACAAATGAATATTTTTCTGGGACATTTTGGCACTATAATGTGATTCAAAGGTCCTATGAGAGTTAACTAGTCTATAGGTAATTATGAATATGCTCTCGATACTTATTCAACTAGACCACATCCAAATGTCAATCCTTCAAAAGAAATCATTTGCATGTTTATTTCAAACAATATTCACTTACAGACATGCTCTTGTGCAAATGGAATTCCCAACCTTGAATACATTAAAGCAATGCAACATTTGGATTAAGGGGTCCAGTTTATAAAACTGTGTCTTGGGAGAGGATGGACAATGTGGTCACCTAGTCCATGCCTAAACAAGCTTGCAGCATCTCATGGAACTCAAAAATGTTGATCCGTTAGGTTTCTATGCCCCAAGGAGGTATTGGCCAAGAGTCCTTGAAATGTTTTGAGATGCGACTTGCAACTGCGCATAAAATGAAAACCGAGACTCAAATTGAGCAATCATCAACTCCGATGGATTCTTGGCATATGATTTCAGCTACAACACCCCTCACTCTCGGTTTCCATGCCTCAGATGTTTCTTTACTCATTTGTTTTGAGAACTAGGGTTTTTCTTACTTAAAAGCAATGCAACATTTGCATTAAGGGGCCCAATTTATGAAATCATGCCTCGGGAGTAGATGGACAATGTGGTCACCTAGTCCATTCCTAAAGAAGCTTGCAACATCTCTCAGAATTCAAAAATTTTGCTCCATTAGGTTTTTAATCCTCAAAAACCTAACAGAGCAACATTTTTTTATCCCCCATGTCTCATCATTGACAACTCCCAAGAAAACGTTTGATGCCTTATCTCGATTAAATGAAGAAAATAATATCAACCGAAAGATGACCTTGAGAACACAACTCAAGAATCTGAAGATGCAAATTTTAAAAACTATACAATCACACTTCACAAGAGTGTCTCAAATCAAAGAACAAATTGAAGCCATTGGAGACAATCGAAGAAGCCGAGTTGGTGATGATTACATTGAATGGTCTCCCCAGATCTTGGGAATTATTCATTCAAGGTATATGTTCAAGAAGAAGGCTAACAAGGTTTAGTAGACTATGGGAGGATTGTACTTAGGAAGAATCTAGATTGGCAGCAAGAGAAGAGAAACTAGGCGATGAAGAAAATCAAGCCCTAGCAACACATACCAGAAAAGGAAATAGCAAGAAGGAAGTTCACTCACATAAGAAACCTCATGGATTACAAAAGATTCACAAGTTCAAGAAGGATTTCTCAAATTACAGATGATTCATTTGTCAGAAGATGGGACACATTTCCATAAATTGTCCCAACTCCAAAGGTCAGGTTAGAAAAGGAAAGTATAAAAGACATCATGCTCATGCTGTGGAAGATGATGAACATGATCATGAGAAAACCAAAGAAGAAGACTCAAGTGAAGAATATGTTTTGATCTCAGCTCTTATAGGTATAGTCACTCATGGAAGTGACACATGGCTTATTGATAGTGTTGCTTCTAAGCACGTGACTGGTTATAAGGAATCTCTCTCAGGTCTGGTTCAGAAATATTCACCTCACAAGGTGAAGCTAGGTGATGACTATCAGTATCCCATTAAAGGAGAAGAAGAAGCATCCTACAAGTTATACTCTAGAAAACCTATGAAGATGAAGGATGTGTTGTATGCACCTAGTTTAGAGAAGAATCTCCTTTCTATCTTAGCTTTAGATGATAAAATATTCAGAGTTTCTTTCATTGATGGTGAAGTCCTCATGTGGCCTAGAGGAAAATCTATTGATGACGCTGTAGTGATTGGCGTCCAAGAAGGAGGATTATACAAGTTAAAGGGACACTCAGTCTCAGCGCTAGTACACAATACAAATACTCCAAGTGAACTATGGCATATAATATTTGCTCATATACATTACAAAGTCCTATCGATCGTAACTAATATGGTTACAAGTTTTCCAAAAATCCAAGTGGAACATGAAAGCATATGCAAAAGATGCGCACAAGGAAAGAACGTGAAGAAACCATTTCCAAGTAGCGATATCAAAGCCAAAGGAGTCTTGGACATTATACATCCATACGTGTGTGGACCAATGTCAACTGCTTCACTTAGTAGGTATGTATACTATGTTTCATTTATTTATGATTTCTCACGTAAAACTTGGATTTACTTTTTGAAGGATAAAAGTGAATTATTCAACAAGTTCAAAGAGTTCAAGGCACTTGTTGAAAACCTGTCTGAAAAGAAGATAAATATTTTGAGATCAGATAATGGAGGAGAATTTACTTCAGATGAATTCAAAGCATTCTATAAGGAAGTTGAGATTAAGAGGGAGCTCTCTACTCCCTACAATGCTCAACCGAATGGTGTGGCAGAAAGAAAGAGTCGTACAATCATGGAAGCAGTGAAGGCCATGATTCATGATCAAGGCTTGTCAATGCATCTGTGGGAATAGGCAGCCAAGACCGTTGTGTATGTGTAGAACGAAAGTCCCCACAAAGTACTTGGGAATAAGACACCATAAGACATTTTTATAGGTGGAAAGCTAGAGGTCAACCACCTGAGGATATTTGGCTATTCAATATATGTGCATGTCCCCAAGGACAAGAGATCAAAGTTGGACCCTTCAGGAAAGAAGGGTATATTTGTTGGATACAGTGAGACATTGAAGGCATCTATAGTTTACATCCCTGGTCACCGTCAGATTGAGACTAGCAGAGATGTCACCTTCGATAAGGATACAACTTTTAGTAGATCAAGAAAAAATCATTCAGATGAGATTCATGATGATGAGCCTGAAGCTCCTAGAGTCATAGATATAGATGAAGGTGATGATGTTGAACTAGAATATCATGATATGGAAGAACCACAGATACCTATAGACTCATCTCGAGAGATGAATACCAAGAAGAGAAGACCAACTTGGGCTTGGGAAATTATTTAGGATGCAGAGAAGTATGGTGCTCCAGATGGATCCTTCAGAGAAAGAAAGAGGCCACAACCTTACTCTAACTATGTGTAATTTCTAAGTGACATCATTGATGTTGAGCCCACCAGTTATGAAGAGGTTGCAAAGAAGAAAGAATGGAAGGATTCCATGGTTGAAATAATATCGGTCCATTGTAAAGAATGATGTTTGGGATGTGGTTATGAGACCAAAAGAGAAGACAGTTGTAAGTTCCAAGTAGATTTACAAGACAAAACATTCAGCAGATGGAAGTATCATTAAATACAAGGCAAGGTTCGTAACATGTGGTTTCTCCCAAAAAGAAGGAATAGATTATGAGGAGACATTTTCTCCTATGGCGAGATACACTTCAATTAGAGCTATACTTGCAATAGATGCAATAAAGAAGTGGAAGGTACACTAGATGGATGTAAAGACAAGTTTTCTAAATGGTGTAATAGAAGAAGAAGTGTATCTAGATCAGCCAAAATGTTTCAAGGCACATGACAGTCAGACACATGTGTGCAGATTGAAGAAATCCTTGCGTGGGTTAAAGAAAGCACCAATAGCATGGTACGATAGAATTGATAGATTCCTGATGAACTTGGGATTTACCAAGAGTAAAGCATATTCCAACCTATACTTAAAGGTTGCGGATGGTAACCTAGTGATACCACTGTTGTATGTAGTTGACATGTTTCTAATAGGTGATGAGAAGCTCATCACTGAGAGTAAGAAGAAGCTTGTTATAGAGTTCGAGATGAAATACCTAGGCATGTTGCATTACTTCTTAGGTCTAGAGGTATGGAAGAGACTAAGTGAGATTTTCCTTAACCAAGGAAAATATGTTGTTGAGATTTTGAAGAGATTCAGAATGATGGATTGCAAGGACATGTCTACACTGATGGTGACAAATATGAAGTTGTTGAGCGATACATCTTCAAAGATAGTGTATGCCACCATTTATAAACAAATGATTGGTTCATTGATGTACTTAATGAACACGAGGCCAGATATATGTTTTTCGGTGAACACATTAAGTCAGTATATGGTTGAGCCAAGAAGTGTTCACTTGGTTGCAGCAAAACATGTGATGAGGTACCTGAAGGGTACAATTGATTATGGACTCAAATATGATTCAGATCGTGAGATAAGCCTACAAGGTTTTACTAATTCAAATTGGGTCAGTAGTGTTGTAGACCAGAAGAGTACATATGGATGTTGCTTCAATATGGGATCATTCGTAATCTCATGGTTTCGTAGGAAGAAGACTAGTGTGGCGCTTAGTACAGCTGAAGCAGAGTATATAGCAGTGTGATCAACTAGCAGTGAAGAAATGTTTCTTTGGAAGCTGCTTGCAGGATTGTTTGATATTGAGTTAGAGGTGACATGTATCTGGTGTGACAACCAAATTTGTGTGAAGTTGAAAGAGAACCCAGTGTTCCATGAAAAGTCCAAGCATATCGAGATCAAGTACCATTATATCAGAGATATGGTACAAAAGGGAGTTGTGAAGCTCCAATATGTTGCTATAGATGGGAAGATAGCTGACATGTTGACCAAGCCTCTGTCGAGAGTGAAGTTTATGTACTTCAAAGACAAGCTTGGTGTGGTCTAGAAGGACATCCCTAGTAAGAGGGAGTGATGAGATATAGTTGCAATCCAGGGAAAAAGAAATGGGTGGTCATTCATGGGAATGTTATGGAAACTCTAGTGAAAAAGTATGGTACGTCGAGTTATTGCTACTCCAGTGAAAAATTATGGTACGTAGAGGTCTAGTCTATTGAAAAAGTCTGGTACATTGAGTTATTGCTACTCCAGTGAAACAGTCTGGTACGCAGAGGGCTACTCCAGTGAAAAATTCTGGTATGCCAAGTTACTGCTACTCCAGTGAAAAAGTCTTGTACGTAGAGGGTTACTCCAGTGAAAAAGTTTGGTATGTCGATTTAATGCTACTCTAGTGAAAAATTCTGGTACGCAGATTTATACTACAGTGTAAAATTCTAGTACGCAAGTTACTAGTTGTGGCACCAGTCAACATGACCTCGTACAAGGTCAACAAATGCCATGCCTTCAAGGCTGGTTAGTTACCTGACTTTTTAAGCTGGTGGGCCAACCTATGTGGTTGGAGGTGTTTCCTAGCCTTGGGCTAGATGTGTAGTGTGTGAACACTACATCACCTAATCCTCGTGATTAGATTCTTGTTCATTGTGGACCAGTTGTTTGATGTGCCAACCAGAGGTTACTAGTTCATTGTGGAGCTAGATGCCAGATTCTATGTGAACTAGTGAGTGAAAGCCCCATGATGACATAAATCACAGATGGATGATGAGACCCTGGATAATGATGTGGTTACAAAACTTCTTCAATATAGATTCATGGAAATTNCCAGATTCTATGTGAACTAGTGAGTGAAAGCCCCATGATGACATAAATCACAGATGGATGATGAGACCCTGAATAATGATGTGGTTACAAAACTTCTTCAATATAGATTCATGGAAATTCAACAAGTCAATGGTCAAGTGTACAGAAGAGCAAAAGCAGTCGTGATGATCGTGCCAGAAGAATACCTTCTTTGCTAAGAGGGAGTGTTGAAGTTTGAGTAGTTTCGAAAAATATTATTATTATATTCATATTGTATTTGACCAAGAAAAAACCCTAAAGAATAATATTATATTATATTTGTTAACTCGTCCCTATTGTGCCTTTTTAAAAGTCGTCCCTATTGTGCCTTGACAAGTCAATTGTAAATTAGAAAGATAAAGTGGACAGGTCGGCCCTGACCTAATTTTTGGGGGGCACAACTTGTATTTATAAGAGGCTAGGCACCTCACTTGAATAAAACACACAACAAGATCTCTCACACAAAAAAGTGTGCAAGTCTGAGAGAGTGACGCAGATGCATAGAAAGGGTAACACAACTATGGAGGAAGGGTGTTCTGGTGAAGGGTTTTGGTTATCTGGTGAAGAACTATCTTCGTCTAGTGGTGCACTACTCTATTTTGGTTAGGGTTTTCTGGTTTATCTTTTATTTGGTGAGATCTCGAGAGAGAGAGAGACATTGTACTTGTTGAAGAATCTATATTGAAAAAGCTTTGTTGGGTTTTCTCCCATACGAGGGTTTCCCAAGATAAATCCTATGTATACTGTGGATGCATTTCTTTCATTGATCCTTATTCATGAAGTTATTTTTTTAAAAGTCTAAAGTTAAAGAATACAGAACACACTTAACTGTTCAAGAAGAATTTTAACATAACTGCCTATCTTACCAAATTAGAGGATCACACACCTACCTAAAACTATTCAATTACTACTGCAACAGAATTTATTTTTTAGAATATTGTTTCCAGGTTTGGTTTCCCTAGGAGTTTAACAAGTGAGCAAGGCCATCACCTCTTAAGTTCTACAATTGCAAATTTCACTTAGGACAAGGGAAAACTTAGAGATTGGAATTAGAGATTATGCAGGGCATAAATAAGGTGAGGGCATTGTTGCACAAATGTCCAGTAGTAAATGAGACCACCAAGGAAAACTTTGAGGGAATATATTGATGTAGCAGTTGGCCATTGAGTGAAGCCACCAACTCACATTTGACAAACAAGATTGAGAAATAAGAAACCCCAATTATGAGATAAAATTCTAGACAAAATACGATTTCTTAGACTTTACTTACAATTGATGAGTGTGGAGGAGGTTATGCATAATTTTCACATGTTGAATATGGGTATCCAATGTCTAGCTAAAATAATAATATCAACAATTATATCACAATAATATGTTCCAGATGCAATCTAAAAATATCATTAATAATTTTCATGAATATGGATGGAGAATTGCTAAGATTGAATGGCATTACAAGCCATTCATACATATCAAATTTGGTTTTGAAGGTGTTTTTAATGCATCACATAAATTGATTCATGCCTGATCATACTAAAAGGTGAGATTGTTTTTGGTTAAATAAAAATAACCCTTACATTGATCAAAGATATCCTTGATACATGGAAAAGGGTATATATATTTTGTATTGTAATATTATTAAGGGCACGATAATTTGTTACAAGACTACATTCATTCTTTTATTTCTTTGGAATAATAAATGATAGTCCACAAGAAGGGGTACTTGGTTGAATCAGGACTTCATTGATGAGTCTAAAATAGTTTCCCAATTTCATTTTGTTCAACCATGGAGAAGTAGTAGGTGGGGTAATTAGGAAGGGAAACACATGGAATGAGATCAATAGAAAGGTGGATGGGGCACAGTGGAGGTAGGCAATGAGGCACAATGAAAACATCATTGTAGGTGTCTAGAATAGCTTGGAGTGTAGGGGGAGGAGGTTAGTTGAATTTATCTACCTTGAGTTGTTGAATGACACATAAAGGTAGTATTTCAGTAAGGTTTGTTGAACAAAAATAATGCATATTAATAAATAGGGTTTGTAAGGATATGGAGTTGCGGTAGAACATAATTGGTAGCATCGACATATGATCTCATTAGTATATGTGTTTTGATCTCTTGTTTATATACATGTTCCCAAGGACAAAAGAAAGAAGTTGGAACCTTCAGGAAAGAAGGGCATACTCGTTGGATATAGTGAGTAATCAAAAGCTTACATAATTTATACTCCAGGTCAACAAAAGGTTGCAATTAGCAGAGATGTGACTTTTCATGAAAATATTGGCTTTAGGAAATTTATATAAGATTCCATGGATCCCAACGATCAAGAAGAACATGAAGGTCTGAAGGAAGAAACTACATGTTCTCCAGAACATCTCAATGCATAACCTTCCACCTTTGAAGAAGCAGTGAAGAAGAAAGAATGGAAGGAAGTTATGATATCAATCCATCATGAAAAATGATGTATGAGAAATTGTGCCTAGACCTGAAGGAAAGTTTGTAGTCACTTCAAAATGGGTTTATAAGATAAAACATGCAGTAGATGGGAGTATCGATAAATACAAGGCAAGATTCGTGGCTAGAGGGTTCTTTGAGCAGTAGGGAGAAGACCATGATGAGACATTTTCTCCAGTTGCTAGATACACCTCTATTAAAGCCATCATATCTCTTGCAGCATCCATGGGTTGGATTTTACATCAGATGGATGTAAAGACCTCTTTTCTCAATGGAGTAATTGAGGAAGAAGTATTCATAGAGAAACCTCAAGGTTTTGAGGTACACCTGAGAGAAACCCATGTATGAAGAAGGCCTTGTATGGAGTCAAGAAATATCTGAGTGCTTGGTATCCATGAATTGACAGTTACTTGACAAGACTTGGGTTTTCCAAAGAGCTATGTTGATCCAAACCTTTATTACAAGGTTGTGAGTGATGAACCTGTGATCCCGCTACTAGATGTTGATTATTTGTTTATGAATGGTGAAGAGCATCTCATTATTTAGAGTAAGAGGGATTTATCCTCTGAATTCGATATGAAGGATCTTGGTCTCATGCATTATTATTTGGGACTAGAAGTATGGCAGAAGCATGGTGAAATATTCCTCGGGCAACGGAAGTATGTTGTAAAGATCCTTCACAAGTTTGGGATGATGGATTGAAAATCCATGACAACTCCCATGGTGACAAACATGAAGAAGATAAGATACTTTGATCTAGTAGACTCGTCCTTGTAACGACAATTGATTGGCTCATTGATGTATTTTCCGGTTTTATACACACCTCGGGTAGCATGGAAGAAATATTCAATCCATTGAGTAGACTATAGATACAAGGAAAACATGTTCCGAACATGTTTAGTTGATTTAAGGATTGTTGATTTTTCTTTTATTTGTCTTTTATTAAACAATTTTGAGAGAAAATGGATTTAAGTGATTAAATAATCATTATTTTCCCTCAAAAAGGTAATACTTAGGTAAAGTGGTTATTATGAGTGTGAAAATGAATACCACCAAAGCATATAATAATTCCTAGTACCACTTGTTTAACTTATCCATCAATTACAATTAAAATATCATGTTTGCGGGAAATTTTTTATTTGCAGAAAACTTTAAAAAAATCCTAAGGGGGACTTAACGCAATTTCCATGTGATTAAAAAATGATGACTAGCATGGTAATAAACATTAGACACTAGAAATTTAGTCTTAGGGAGATAAACCCTTTACAAAGTTCATCATGCTAGCTTGTCTTATTACAATTCCCGATAGGGGGTATGGAAATGCGATATAGAAGAAGAAGAAGAAAAGAGGGGCCATGATGACCAACTGGACTTCTCAACTCTGAATTGGAATGATTACTTGTTTAAATTTGGTGGCTCAAATTCAAGTCCATCCTAGTGAAACTTGGTGGGTAACATGCTCTTCCCAGTGGAATGCTTTTTGGTAATTTGTTTAGCCCATAGTGCATATTTGAGACAATTGTCCCAAGCTTGTTTGTTGTCACCAACTATGTTTCTAATAATCCTGATGAGATTCTTGTTGTTGGATTCTTCCAATCCATTCCCTTGTGGATATCCACTAGCTGAATGAGCCAACATGATATTGTATCAAGAAAAAATAGATACCAACTCAATGGATCTGAAAACACTGGCGTTGTTTGTTGTAATATTACTCGGGACCCCAAATCCAGTGAGAATCTTATCCTCTAAAAATATGATGATGGAAACACTAGGTGAAGTTTTTAAAAACACCACTTCCACCCATCTAGTAAAATAGTTCGTGGCAACCAGAATCCAAGTTTGACCATTGCTGGAACTCTAAGAAAGTTGTCCAATAAAAACYAGCCCCCACTGTTGGAAGGGGGACTGCACTATGACTAGATCCAAAGGCAAAGCAATGAGATTTTTCTTCCCCTMAAATATATGACAAGMTTCACATGCTCGTACAAATGCTTGTGTGTCTGGGAATAAGGTAGGCTAGTAATAACCAACACGCGTGATCTTATGTCGTGGTCTGTGCTGAGAAATGACTACCACACACTCTTAAGTGTAAGAAATGCAATATCTCTATGGACTCATMAAGTTCCACACAACGTAGGATATTGCCATCATGGTTCCTCCATCCCAGACCACCCTRTGCTAAACAATGCTTTGCAGCCTGACATTGTAGAGATCGYCTTTGTGTCTTGTTAAAATTAGAGGGACAAGATAAATATTCAAATAATAAATGAGATCTAAATACTAATCACAATGATCTAATGAAGTAGATAAATAATTTACCCACTCTACATGTATATACTGTGTTGCACCCAATCTGTTCTCAACCATCATCTTTGCTAATCCTTGGCCCTTGACCAGTTGGGTAGGCCTAATTTCTAGATCATACTCTTACATTTTGGTGATTTTCCTTCCTCCGGTTCCGCTACATTCTTTTTGTATCGATACCTTCTTAACCATGGGGTGTCGAGCATACATTATCACTCTAGCATTCCAAAAGTCATCTCTGAAATAATCCAAAGCCTTCACCAATGCATAAGATTTATTTTCCATTAACTCATAATTCAATTCCGATATTTGGAAATCCTTGCTTATAAACATTATTGGTTGCTCCATAACTCATTATTTTTCTAAAAAATAATATCATCCACGGTGAAGTCAGATGTGAATGAAAATAATTGGAAATATCTACTGTAATCAGGATGTGCAAGTACATGAGAGTGACACAAAGCCTTTGATATCTGAGAAAGATCTCTTGGCTTCGTCACTCCATTTCAAGTTGTGGCATTTCTTTAACATATCTGATATAGGTTTCACTATCTCTGCAAAGTTAGGAATAAATCACCTCACAAAGATGATCCGGCCAAAGAAAGACTGGATTACTTTTTTCTTTGGGGTAGTGGAACTGCTTGTATCCCCTTCACTCCATCATAATCCACTCACATGTTATCTTGGGAAACAATGTGCCCCAAAAATTTTCCTTCAAACACTCCCATGATTGAGCAATATACCAAATTCTCTGCACCTGTCAAAAATCTTTCTCGAGATAGTAACAAGGTCATCTCAATTTTTAGAAAAAAAAAAAAAGTGATGTCATCTTGATGAACCACAATAAACTTGAAAATATAATATGAAAATGCAAAATCCATGGCACACTGGAAAGTAACTCCAGCGTTCATGAGTCCAAATGGAATGTGTATGTATGCATGAGTTCCCCATGGGGTTGTGAAAGCAGTTTTATACTTGTCATTCTCAACTGCTGCTACCTTATTGTACCCCAAAAAATTGTCCAGCATGGACATCATACCATAACCTATGAATTCTTTAAGCACATGCTCCATGCTGGAGAGTGGATAATTTTCTTTTAAATATTAAAGGTTAAGATTGCATAAATCAATACAAATTCTTATCTCACCAATTTTCTTTCTTATTGGGACCA
>JASDQU010684771.1:32374-47247 GCA_032191745.1 Picea mariana | reverse complement strand
TTTTTTTTTCGTTTATTAATGGCAATGTTTTCGAACCTCTGCTGGCTTCTCACTAGTAAAAGCATTAAGTGCACATCACTGAAGTTCTTTGCCTGAAACATGTATATGACGAAACATGGGACATAGGTGCTGGATACTGCGAACCTGAGGCCTGGTGTCCAGATAACTGGCTAAGTATTGGCCAAGACGAAGTTTTGATATCTATTTACATAGTATTCATACTAGTACCTATCAATGGAGAAAGTTTTCATATTTATCTGAATAGTATTCATACTAATATATATTAATGGATTGTTTCTGTTTCAAATGCAAGTGATCTCCCAATTTGCAAGATGCTCTTCGGCTCGTAAATTTCGTTGAAACCGGGAAAATTTTGACTGCAAGATGTACATAGCACAACAAGGAACATGAATTTGCATTGTGGTCTCAACGACATAAATTCCTTATCATCTATTCATCTTGTATTCGTTGCAATGACATCAACAAACGACGACTCTCCATAAACATCAATATCTAAATTAAATTAAAGGCAATCAAAATTTGTTGTGACTTTAAGTAATGAAAGCATAAATTGCAAACTACGGAACTCCTAGGCTACAAGATGTATATGACGGAACACTGGACATATTTGTTTAATACCACAAACCCAAACATAACTGCCTAAACTTTGCCGAAAAGGAAATTTTCTATATTTTTTCCAATAGCATTGATATTAGTATATATGCATGGATATTATCAAATAGAACAAGCTGCAATTTATCAAGCATACTCCACAGGAACATTGCGTCAACAGTTCAACTGCCTTGTTGTAACTTGTGAATTCAATCTATTTACAGAACCCGAAGAATGGGAGCAGAATGGGTCCTCCAATTTCTTTCTTTAAATACATAGCCGATGCCACATAAGTATGGCCTATGAAAAAATATTTTTAAATGTAAAATGTAAAGAAAGAACAGACCAGGTTTTATTTAGATTCAAGTAGTGAGAAACACAAAGAAAATATTATTCTTCATGTTTAACGACACAGGGGAAGAAGGTACAAAACACAATTGAAACAAATACCAGAAATTGGAAAATACTATTAACAAATAAACCAAAATTATTCTATATTCAAATAAGATGTGTTACAAAATATAGCTGAGGCTATTTGCGACAACGATTGCGATTTTGCCTGCCGTCAACCAATCAAAGGTATGTACATTGATGAAGCTTCTTCACACTTTTCTTGACATTCAAACTCTTTATTCGTAAAAAAATGAGTTGAATATCAATTTTGGGTTTTGTACTTATTCGGTGCTGCGAAGTACATCTATCCCGATTTTTTGAATACCTTGTTTCTTCCAAATATGGCCTACTTGCAATGACTACTTATTCAATGTTCCATTCTTTGTCAAGTATTAATTTCCTCCTGCCGTCGAAAATTTGGGGTTTAAGGTGTTTTCTTTGCAATGTTCCTGAGCATTCACATCCGAGACAACTTAGAAATGCGATTCAGGCCGATTTCAAAGTGAACAGAGTCGTTTTATGTCACAACAGTTAAGGCAGGGGAAAACAAATTCAAGTATATAGTGACTGGTATTCTCCCTGTATTCGATCGTCTGTTTGGTTGAGAAGCCTGCCTGAGGATTTGTATGTGGAACTTCTTTGCTTTATTACAGTAAATTAGAAGAAACGTCCAGCCCAGATGCAAAATGAAAATCTGTTGAGGTACATAAATTCTTCGGGTAGCTGAGGTGTGGCAAGTGCATCAAATGCTGCAGAATGCATCAAAATATATCTTTCCTCATAGCGGGTGAGGTATGGCGGCCCACAGAAAGGTATGGAATGTTCAGAGGTGATGCCTAATATGTGGACTTTGCAACTACATCCAGAGGAAACCGAACAAAATTTGACAAAGAACATGGATTTATGTCAAGTCGTTTACCGGAGCCACATGCAGGTCATCAAAGTATGAAATAAAAACTCTTGTAGTGATAATATGTCGTTTTATCCACCCATACAGATTCTGTTACCAGCCTATGAGGAAGACAAATACTTGTGCGATCTCTACAATTCGATACAGTGGCCAAATCTGTGTTGTTGGAAGAAGCTATATACTTAAACGAAGAACTATCTTGCAGCTGACCTAAAAATCCATTACAATTCCTAGCAATAAAACAAAGAAGTTCAATAAACAAATTTCCAGGCAGTCTTTTCAACCAACCAAAGCATCGAACACAGGGAGAACATCAAACATACTTGTTCTTTTTTTTTTGTCCTCTCTGAGTTTCTCTTGTATAACATACTTTTTTTTTACTCAAAGATCACGTCACATAAAACCAGTCTCTCTTCTTTCATCTGTCCCTCGATCGCATCTCTAAGTTGTCTTACATGTCCATGACCAGGAACATTAGAACGAACGCAACCTAAACCACAACTCTTTGATCATAGAGAGAAATGGAAATGAGTATTTAAAAGCAATGTTGGATGGTCCTCCATACATTTTTTGTTGATTCCTTTTAATGACAGATGTTCTCAATATTTTCAGTTATTAATGCCAATCTTTTTGAATATGTACACTGAATAGTGACTAGCAACACACATTAAAATTTCCATATCCGAGCAGATTCTCAAATCTGACATCTAAGATATGCACAATATTAAAGATGGACATGACGTGAAGGCCTTTGTAGGTTACACGTTTGTGAACTATGCTGAAGCTTTTAAGAAAACTAAAATTGCACAAGAAAAAAAAATAAAATAAAAAGTATTTTCGCCAATTCAAAATGCAGGCAAAAGGAAATTACCAGATCGCATAATATTCGACTGTCTATTCATTTTAATGGCAGATGTCCTTGATCTTTCCAGTTATTAAAGCCCCTCATTTCGAAATTCAGAATATTAAAAAGGGACATGACGTGAAGGCCTCTCTGGGCGACACGTTCGTGGACTATGCTGAAGCTTTTGAGAAAACTAGAACTGCAAAGCAAAAAAAAAAAAAAAAAAACTATTTTCGCAACTTCAAAATGCAGGTAAAAAGAAATTGCCAGATCCCATAATATTCGTCTGTCTATTCATTTTAATGGGAAATGTCCTCGATATTTTCAGTTATTAAAGTCCATCATTTCGAAATGCACAATATTAAAGAGGGACATGATGTCAAGCCCTTTGTGGGTGACACCTTCGTGAACTATGCTGAAGCTTTTAAGAAAAACTAAAACTGCAGAAGTAATTTTTTTTTTTTGCAAATTCAAAACGCTGGAAAAAATGTGCTTTCATAGGTAAGGCACTTTAGTACTCAATGTTCATCAAATTCAATGACATTTTTATTATTTGAGTAAAGGGGAAAGAACATCTGACAACCTAGAAGGAGGGCCATATATGATGGAAAACTCATTGGTAGAAGCCATAACGAGAATGCGAATTGAGTATCTAATAATCGTGGAACTACGTTGCATTTGAGTCTTCAGCTTTCCCTGCCTGTTCAAAATAAAAAAACAAGGAAGGGTTGAATATTAGTCTGTCTATTTATTTTAATGGGAAATGTCCTCGAGCTTTCCAGTTATTAAAGGCCATCTTTTTGAATCTGTCTGGTTGATTYTGACTTTTGAAAGCATATTTAATGTGTATTGGGAAGCRCTGRATATAGCGGGGATGGAGCCCTATGTAACAAACATTACTACTATTTTTYAGTTTTTGTCGACGAGYGTATGTAGAACGTACGTAAAGTAGAGTAATTCGAGAATGCTATTTTTTTTGCACATGAGCCCTTGAAATTCAAATAGTCTGCAAGTCCAATTGTCTATTTGTATATCGCAGAACTATCCGTGCTATTTGCAGGACACAGAGCAACAGTGGCCGAAGTTAGAGCCCCCCAGCCCGACAACCCGCGATCTAAAAAATGCTTACTATTTTTTTTGTGTGTTTTTTTGGTCCACTAGGGTATGTAAAACGACGTACGTAAAGTAAACTATTTTGAAAATGCTATTTTTTTTGGACATGACGACCTTCAAATTCAAATAGTCCGCAAGTCCGATGGTCAATTTGTATATCGGGGAACTCTCTGATTCTCAATTTTTAGCCACCCACCCCGAGAACCCGCGATGAAAAAATTGGCTAAGTATGGGATGATGACTCTGTGCATGCTTTATATATCTACTTTATACAATTACATATTTCCTATGTTTACTTTATGCTGTCTAGGAAACCTATAATTTGATAAATTTCAATGTATTTTGTCCAGGAGCCCTTCCTTTAAAGAAAACTGAGTCAAAAATGCTAATGTATACACCATAGTTCGATACCACCTATCCACCAAGCTGCATCCATAAAACTGGCTAACTATTCAACCGAGCGACGACCAGTCGGAATAATCACATAACTCTCCGTGTTATTTGTAGGGCACGTAAGAACAGAAGCCCAATTTTCAGCTCGCCACCATGAGAACCCGCAATCATTAACCTATGTTGTTCAAGAAACCTATAACTTCATAAATTGCATTCTCTTCTGTCTAGGAGGTTTTTTTTTAAAGAAAACTAATTCGGGAAAGCTAATGTATAGACCACACACAACGTGTCATAGGATGCAACTGAACTGTAGTCACTTGGAATGATCATAGAAGCAGGAGAAAGTAGAGTCAAACACAGTTTACAACAGGAAAGCAAAAGGGAGAGAAGAGCTATATCTCCCACACAACAAAAGGCAATTTCATAAGTATGAAACCGTAGCAACACAAAATCCATGGAAAAAGCATCGACAATTATGAAATATATTTTGAGCTCGACAAAATCTACTTCAAAGCATAGCAGATGCAATTGACATCATCTGCAATTCTTTACTCTATTATTTTATCTTACTAAGCCCAATTTTCAGCCCGCCAGCCTTAGAGGCCGCGATTATTAACCTATGCTGTCCAGGAAACCTATAATTTCATAAATTGCATTCTCTTCTGTCCAGGAGGCCTTCTTTTAAAGAAAACTAATTCGGAAAAGCTAATGTATACACCGAACACGACCTGTCATAGTTCGATAGAACCTATTTGTGAAGCCGCGTCCATAAAACTAGCTAAGCATGCAACTAAACGATGGTCGCTCGGAATGACCACATAAACGTGACAAAATAGAGTCAAACGCAGTTTACAACAGGAAAGTAAAAGGTAGAGAACAACTATATCTCCCACACAACAAACATAACTCTCATAACTATGAAACCATAATAACACAAAATCCATGGAAAGCGCATCGCCAACTATGAAATATATTTCTAGGCCGACAAACTCTGTTTCAACGCGTAACAGATGCATTTTACATCACCTGCAATTCTTTAGTCTGTTATTTTATCTGAATATTATTCTATGCAAACCAAAGTGCAAAAAAATGTAACCAGAGATCTAACTGCAGATGCAGCATCCCAACATTGCAAACCTTGGGAAATAAGAAAAAGTACCAAATAAGAACCCAACCAAAAAGCACCAAAAGGCCCAAGTGCAGGCCCAGGACCAGAACCCCGCAAAGTCGAATCAAGCAACAATAAACAACATACAACGAAGAAAGGAGCAAGCAACAACCACCGCCCCAGGAACGAGGCTCTTCCAATCGCGATTGTAGAAACCCAAACGTGCAAACTGCAACAACACGAACAGAAAATTAAGAACAACGAGAACATGCAAATAAGAAATCCATGCCATGAAAAAAACAAGCGTGGACTAGTGAACCAACAATGCCCCCGGAGCATATAAATTTAAAAAACGGAAGAAAATTTCTTGTAACAAGCCTATTAAGTAACCATTCAACACTACCAAGCCTGTTAGGTAAACATTTAAGTCTGTCAGAAATGCACTGTAAACATTTAAGAAAAAAATTCAACGTGGCAGGTCTCTGACGTATCCCAAATAAATTCATATATTTTTTGTAACAATAGTTAGAACACAAGAGAATGTATTGCAAAGCCATACTTTGGATATGCCACCATATCAAATATTGCCATAAATTTACCTGGCATAAAATGCTAAAAAAAACATTTGAATTAATGGTAGCATTAATCCACGTTTGACGAATGCACAACAAAATTTATGATTCAAAAATGACCATATACTACCAAATACTTTGGAAATGCAAACATATTTTACATTGGGAATAGCGAAGGCGGCAATAAGACCTCCAATCCTTTGTCCAATCAGATTTTGACAAACATGATACTTTTTATTATATAAAAATCGATGTTTTCACTTCCCTTGTTCCAACAATAGATAATAGGCAAATATTTTTGGTCAATGCACAAGCTAATGCCAGGTCAACGATTTATCGATCGCTATAGTCCCTCTATGCCTATGGAAGGGACTAATAAGAGACGTTAAAAAATACATGGAATATGTGTTAGGCTATTGCCCTTTACATCCTCTATGTAACTAGTAATTTCCATTTATATGTAGGTGTAAAGAAATCTTAAACATAATTGTTTCCTAACTGTATTCTTGATTTTAGGAGCATCATTGCTTCTATATTTGTATATTCTTTAAAAGAAAAGAAAATAAGGAAGATAATCATTTGTCCCCAATAAGAACAACTTTTTGCTATGGTTATTCTAAGATTTTGAGTTTCATGTTTATGTTGAATATTTTTGTGCTTTAGATTCTTCTCCATTAGTTGTAAGTTGCTTTCTAGGTTTAACAATGAATCAGAGCAGTTGTTGACTTCAAAGGGAAGTCTTTGTTGCCAAGTTGAAGAAGCTCAATTTGTGGGAACTTGGGTTGTTGATGTCTTGTTTTGATGTCTTAATCAGAGCACTATAAAATTTTGGTTATCAAGTTAAAGTAGCTCAAAGACGATAGTGTTGTGTCGTTATAACAATGCTTTTATTTTAGGTTTCCACGCTGGGAGGATATATGCGATAAGGAAAATGATGTTAGAAAATATTCTGGCTAAAAAAAGTGTATGTGGTTTTGAAATGTCCAACGTTTCGAGTGGACACTCCACCACTTTGGAAACTTACACTCTCGGGGAAAATGATGTCTAGAGATTCATAGATTAAGAAATTCAATGGCCACAACTTCAATTTGTAGAAGTTGAAGATTAAGTATTTACTTATTAAAAGAGAGCAAAAGGAAGTTGACATGAAGGACATGAACCCCAACACTATGAAGTGAAAGGATTGAGACAAGATGAATAAAAGGCCATTTCCTTAATTGGCCTTAATCTATCTAGTTCTTTGTTAATTAGTGTGTTAGGGGAAATTATAACAAAGGAGCTTTGGGATAACATTGACTTGTTGTACTAGGCTAAATCCCTCATGAATTTGATATTCCTACAAAAGAAGTTGTACGCTYTGAAGGTGAAGATTGAGATAGGGTTATTGATCACCTTAATTCCTTCAATGCATTTCTTAATTAGCTCAAGGCCATTGGTGACAAAGTAAACGAAAATGATCGATGCATAACCTTGCTACAATAATCTTTTGTATTCTTGGGAAAATCAAATAGTTTTCATCAGTCGAGCTATAAAGGTAGAAATGAGATTGTAGATCAATGGCTATAGGAGGAGACAAGGAGAAGAAATTTTGAATTAAACATTGTGGGTCAGTGGCTAGTGCACTCTATTTGGAGATCACCTAAAAAAAATCACCTCCTCAATTGAGCGATCCACTGATATTTTTCTCTATGCAGTGACTCATGCCGCAAAAATATGAGTAGGTGAATTTGGGTGACTCCTCACGGTCATTGGTGAATTTACATGCATGATAAAGAGATATTTTCAAGGTTTTGAATTTACCCTTATATTAAGCTACATAAGTCTCTCTTTTGAAGTGGCATGAATTCCTCCAATGTCAATGGATTAAATTTTGGCTTCCCTCCTCACTCCATTCAACTACTATGAGTGGAAATCCTAAATGTTGATTTCTATAAGAAGCAAAGGATTGTTCAGGATAACAATGGACACAAAAGTTGAACCAACACATTATTGAAAAAACAAAGTGGTTTAATAGATATGATGAGACCTGTGGACTATTGAGTCTATCTATATCTCCTTATCTTTTTTTTTGCACATTGAATTTGTTAGTTTTTCAAAACAAATCCAAACTATACTTGAAGGATTTTTTGGGAAGCAAGATGTGTTAAGAGGGCACGAGTTAGACAACGAGCACATCAACTTCAACCCCAACAATTTTGACACCATCTAGAATTTATTCACTAAGTCAAAAGCTTTGAGATTGCAACTAAAGAATTGTAAGATTGAGAAAATTTATCAGCAATTGGTTCTTTCCATTCGTACCACACTTAAACCTAATTACTCTGCCATCCCTTGATAACTTTGTTGTTAGGATTACCAAGGAGAAGGAAAAACATATGTAGATGGGTACTTTGAAGTCTTCAAAAGCACATGCCTTTGCTACAATTCAAGGGATAAAGTCGTTGAAGGCCTCAACTAGTAGTTGCAACCATAAATAGAAAATCAAAGATAAGAAGGAGCATGAACAAATAAATCAACATAAATCATCCAAAGATGCTCATGAGACATCCCATTAAAAGGTAACAAACCTAGGACTCAAATGGTGAAATTTACCTACTTCAATTCCTGATAACACTAAATAAGCGCATTAAATATTTCAGTGAAAGTCCCGAAAATTTCATTCATAACCTACCCTTGTTTCCTGAAAATTCAATATGAGTTGAGAATAACATAGAGGGTAATCCATAACTTGGGATGGGAATTAGAAACTTACTAAGAATAGCCTCATTGTTAAATAATTCCATGAGACGAATAGAGAGGTCATTTTCAAGTTATCTTTTTTCCAAGAATTTTTTTTTCTCAAATTTATATAGAGTATAAACTTGTTTACATAGACAGCAGCGAGCCGGGGGGCGCATAGTCATGGCCAAAGAAAGAAGCTGTTCACACAAATACTATAGAATTTCATGGAGGTGAAGGAGGAAAGCCACTCTAGCAAGTGGACACTAATAAGAGAGCGGATAGGCCAAAAAGAAATTACAAAGCTGTCAATCGAAGGACAAAGGGAAATCGAAATCATTCAAAAAATGTTGAAGGAGGTGATAGGGATTTCTTCCCCATTATCACAATGGAAAACCGAGAGCCTTCCAATCACATCGCCAAGAGCCCGCTTGGAGAGAGTGTACGCCTCTGTGTTATGGGATCTAGAAATATGTTGGAATTTTATGTTGGTGAAGAAGTTGGAGAGCTCCCTTGTTTTTTGTTTCCAGCCTTCAATATGGATTGAACGAAGATTGCATTTGTGATTTATCCAGTCAATAATTACGCTCGAGTCTCCTAAAACAAGAATATGGTTTATAGACCAGCAAGAGGCGAGGGTGAGGGAATCCCACAAGCCCATAAGCTCGGCTTTGGTGTTTGTACCCACTCCACAGTTTAGAAACCATTTTGTGATCCTCGAGGGATGTGATTTGAAAGTTCCCCCTGCCCCACAGCAGAGACCGTTTGAGAGAGCCGCCTCGTCAAAACAAGCTAACGTGGATCCTTCAACCATCCAATAGTCAAGTGCTTTGTATTGAATAGTTTTTGTAGAAATCTGCTGCAATTGGAAGGTGGAAAAAATACAGTGAANGGGGGGGGGCGTCCCTCAAAAATCGCCATGTTGCGCTCTTTCCATGTCTACCAACAGACATGGGCCGCCAGGGGATGTGGAGCCGAGGCATCTGAGATCCAAGAAACGAAGCATTCAATGAAAGTGTCACCTTTCCAGTTCGCCGAGAGAGAGTAATGTTGTTTTAAATGACTCAAAATGTTTGCTATGAAAACGCAATGAATGAAGAGGTGAGATGTATCTTCGGAAGCGTCTTTCCAAAGGGAGCATAGACCGGGCCCGTGCCAGCCCCTCTTGCGCAGTACCTCCCAGGTGAGGATTTTATCTTGCAAGCAAAGCCAGAAGAAAAGCTAAATCTTTAGTGGAATCGACCACTGCCAAACAGAGAGGAGCCACGGGGGGGCCGCTATCGATTCCTGAGTATGAAGAAGAGCCGCAAAAAAATTTCTTACAGTAATGGAACTCGAGGCATCTCCGCCGGCCCATAGAAGAGTGTCTTTTCCATTGTTTAAGGCAATTCCGGCCGACCTCAAAGCAATGGTGTAGGTGTCCCATTCCATCGCCAGCGGGCCCCCCAACTGAAGCTCACTGCTGTGGAACCATAGGTCTGGGAAAGGAGTCGATGGTGCATCAACTTTCACCTGAGACAGGGATCTCAAATTTAAGGAAGTAAGTTGTGCTCTGAGTTGAGAAGAAAGGATCGATCGGTTGTCCAGACCGAGGATTTTATCTCTCCCAATTTGGATCTCAAGACCCGATTCGGGAAGCCAGCGAAGCCAGTGTAAGATCACAGGAGAAGCGAAGATCAGGCCTTTCCAAAAGGGAGAAGCCCTTCTCTGGTCAAGTGACGTCTTTCGCAGCCAAAGGAGGAGAGGACGGGAGTCTAGATATTTGTCAAAAATGACTCGGAACCAGATACTTCCATGTGTGACCGCTCTCCAGAAAGAGCAGGCCAGGAGAGCTGTGTTGAACATGGCTAGGACCTTAAGTCCCCATTCCCCTGCCTTTCGGGGCCTAGAGAGTGTCTTCCAGTTGCAAAGGTGAATATGGCGCTTTCCAGGAAGGTCATTCCACAGGAAGTTAAAAGAGAGTCTGCGAAGTAAAATAATAATCTTGTTCCACAGGAATCCGTTCAAGTGTCATCCAATAGACAGCAAGTCCTTCCAATACCGATTTGACAAGAATGTAACGGCCTCCCAGGGATAGCCATTTGTTTCCCCAAAAACCAATTTTCCTTTCGAAAAGAGCCACAAGCCAGCTCCAGTCCGCTGAGGAGGAGGCTCTCGGTTTCAGTCAATAGCCCAAGTACCTAAAACCTTCATTCGAATTGTAGAAAGAGAAGGGGATGGACGCTTTGAAGAGCAGAAGTTCAACCTCAGATAAGCCCCAAAAATGAAGAGAAGATTTTAAGGGGTTTATGGACAGACCCGAGACTGAGCAGAAAAGATGAAGAACGTCCATAATAATAAGCCACTCCGAAAGTTCTGCTAGAGACATTAGGAGAATGTCGTCAACAAACATGAGATGAATAATTTTGAAAAGACTTGTTACCTTTATGCCAGAGATTTGGTGATTGGAGTTGTATTTTGCAAGGAGGAGGCTAAGGCTATCCATAATTAGGATGAAGAGGTAAGGGGAGAGTGGGCATCCCTGACAGAGCCCTCTCTCACTTTGGAAGAATCTGGACGCCTCTCCATTAATCAACACCGCGAAGTTTGCACTTGTTACACAAGAAAGGATCCAGTCAGTGAATTTGTCTCCAAAATCCACTGAGAGAAGGATAAGCCTCAAATAACTCCAGTCGATGCTGTCAAAGGCCTTTTTGAGGTCTATTTTCATGATTAAATCCTTTAAATTTTTCTGTTTGATGGAGTGGATGCTCTCGTGGGCAGCACCGATGGCATCATGTATTCTTCTGCCTTTTAAAAAACCTAGTTGTTCAGTTGATAAACTTCTTTCCAGAAACGGTTTCATCCGGTTGGAGATGACTTTTGAAACAACCTTGTATATAAGGTTACACAAGGAGATTGGCCTGTAATCGTTGAAGGAGACAGAATTGTTCTCTTTTGGGATCAATACCAGGAAAGTTGAGTTGAGACTTTTAGTAATCTTACCTTTGATGCAGGTGTCCTCCACCATCTGAAGGAGATCCGATCCCACGAGATCGAAAAAATAGGAGAAGAACTCTACCGTCCAGCCGTCGGGCCCTGGACTCCTTTCTTTCTTGAAGTGGATCAATACTTCTTTGAGCTCCGGAAGGGTGACAGGCTTACAGAGATCGGTAGCTTCAGAGACCGATACCATCTTTGGATATAGACTAGCCGTAGCAAGTTTGTCAGGAAGATTTTGACTGGAGTTTGCTTTGAATAGTTGTTCAAAGTGGTTGACAGCCTCCTCTTTAATTGCTTCTTGACCTCGGAGAGTTTCAGCCCGGTCGTTTTCAATAGACCAGATAAGTTTTTTGTTCCTATTGAAGCTTGCTAAAGTGTGAAAAAAAATTGTATTGGAGTCTCCCCACTTTAGCCAAGTCACTCGGCTACGGAGCCTCCAACGCTTTTCTTCATCGCTTAGAATGAGATCTCTGCTTGTTTCAAAAGCCTTTAGTGAAGCTGTGTCTTCCATTGACAGGACGGTAGTGGCTGATAAAGTAATGAGATTTTTTATTTCAGACTCCAGGTTAATAAGACGGGCCGCCTCCGAGTCCTTTTTACAACTATACCATGATTTTGAGCGGGCTTTTAAAACCTTGAGCTTCCAAACAATTCACTGTTGTGGGTTGAGTTCTAAAAGGAAGCACGGGTCAGTCCAAACCGCTTGGACAAGATCAGAGTAATCGACGGAGAGAAGCCAGTGATGATTGAATTTGAACAGGAAGGAAAAGTGTCGGAGGGGGATGTTCAGCTTCAGGAAGATGGGAGCATGGTCAGAAAAGTAAGGATGCTCCACCCACAAGGTTGGGTAACCTATGGAGGACATAAAGCTATCAGAAATTATAAAGCGGTCAAGGCGTCTGGAAATGGCCTCCATCCCAGATCTCCCGTTACGCCAAGTGGGGACTAGTTTGTATGGCAAAACGTCAATGAGGTTCTTGGATGCGAAGAGGTCTTTGTAGAAGATTGCATTTGTACCAGGCGAGTAGCTTCGTCCCCAGTGTTCATCTGCATTGAGTGTGATGTTTAAGTCACCTCCAAGGATGAGGTTTGGTATATCCAGAAGACCGCCGGATGCAAGCTGTGTCCAGAACTGTAATCTGTCTTGGCAGGGGCCATAAACATTAAGAAAAGCCAGCTCCTAGTTGGTAGCTAGACAACGGCCCATCAACAATAAACCTCCGCAAGTCAAAAATGGAACCAAGTCAAAATAACCGGGGTCCCAGGCCACTAGCATGCCACCCGAGTTGCCAATAGAGCTAGCGGCCGCTATGACCCAGGAAGGGCGAAAGGAGTGAACAAAAGCTCTGGAGATTTGGTCGGTCGATAATGTTTCTTGGAGAAAGATGACATCAGGGGAGGAGTTCTCTAGCAGTTTACGGAAGGCAGCATTCTTGAGGTTGCCTCCGATCCCTCGAACGTTTAAAGAGAGCACCAGCATTATTTTGTACGAGCTATAGCCTTCAAAGCTCTAAGGGCCTTTCCATCAAGTGCAGGGATGGTAGGATCAGATTGTTGAGAGTTTAAAACTTCTTTTTTCTTCCTGGAGCTTCTCGTTTGTAGGGGAGAGAGATCTACTCCCAAACCTCGGGACCAAGCAAAGGATTTTTTATCTATATCCTGATGAAGAGTAGAGGAGGAACCAGCAACGGTAGAAGGTAAGACGATTTCGTTTCCCCAATAGATAGGGAGCTGTGTGGCGGAATCCGGGATGAACTGTGGGGAAGACGAGGAGCTTCAACCTGCCAGCAAAGAATCATCACTTTCGATAGGCTGGCTAAAGCCAGGGAGAACATCAGGGGGGTTGATCGGATCGGAGGTAAGGGGGGGCGAACTGTGTTGACAGGTCGGTAATGGGGAAGGGGGAGGCGCCAGAGGGAGGGAGGGAATATGGGATAGAGAAGGAGCGGAGTTCGAGCGAGGGGTGATGACGAGAGGTGGGTTCATTGATGCAGGGGGCGGGGGCAACTCGACTTCTGGGGGAGGAGCACTAGTTTGGTGGGAAGAGAGCAAAAAAGAACAGTTGATGAGGTCCATTTCGGCTGTAGATAAAGAGTTATAAAGGGTAGGGCACAGATTGAACAGCTTAGTAGTCAATAGATCAGGTTGTCCAGGTAGGGGAGGGGAGGGAGGGTTCGGGTGAGTAAACACGAAGTCAAGAGATGGGTCTGCGTCCAAGTACTCTGGAGGATTAAGAAGCAGATCAACTTCCTCGTAAGGTGAGGTCCAGGACTTACCAGGGCAAGATCGGCGGAGGTGACCAGTTTCTCGGCAGTTGTTGCAGCGGAAAGGCAGCCCGAGATAATCTAGAGTCTGGATCATTTTCCGTCCTCTCCATTCAATCTCCAGGTTTTCTGGCAGCCCAGTCGATATATCCATCTCAACCAGAACGCTACCCAGCTTTCTTGAGGAGCCTGTGAGAGAAGAAGTGTCGAGGGCAATGAAGCGGCCCAGAGAGTTGCCTATAGCTTTGATAGCTTCTTCATTCCAGAAATGGAGAGGTAGACCCGGGAGTAACACCCAGAGGTGTCTGTGCTGAAAATAGTCAGATTCTGGATTAAAAGCCATTCGCCAACGCTTAAGCATGAGGCTACTTCCTCCAAAGACCCAAAAAGTAGATAAGAGCTGTGTGGCATCATTAGGATCTCTGCAAACAAAGCCGAGCGAGCCTTTTTTGAGATATAAAACTTCCGGGCAGTATCCTAGAAGTGGGAACCAGTTTGTCTTCATCCAATCCTCCAGTGGAAGAGGATTCAAACTTTTGTAAGAAATACGACCAACCAGAGTGCAAATAGACATTTTGCAGAGGTTTTCTAAACCCACTCCATCACCCAGTACCAGTCGCTTGGTTTTCCTGGATGATTTCCACTCCTTTCGACTGTGGGAAGGGGCTCTGAGAGTATCCTTAGAGGGAAGCCTGTTAGGGTTGAAAGGAGGAGGCCTGTTTGGGTCACGTGAAGAAGGTCTTAGAGTAGGAGCGCTTGTCAGAGAAGAAAAGCCTGTCGCAGCTGAGTTAACTGTGGAAGAGTTAGGAGCATTTGAAAAAGTTTTGGGGGGAAGAGGAGGAAACCTTTTTTCCAGGGAGTCGACATGTTCAAATAAGCCCTGCTGTTTCCAAAAGAGTTCGTCAGTAGGTTGCATGAGTTCTTTGGTCAGAGAGTCCATATTGAAAGGAGCTGGGGGGCCACT
>JASDQU010684771.1:13710-26395 GCA_032191745.1 Picea mariana | reverse complement strand
TTCAAAGCGATCTTTCCTTGTGTGGTAATCCTATGATAAAGCATTCCTGAGCCGCCGCCTTTCCTGAATGGGATAATCATAAGTCGTCTTTAAGTCAACTGAAAGTCAAGTCACTGAGCACGAATTTTTATGATGGTACTGAGCAGGAATAACGTGTTTTTGTAAACATAGATTGAGATGAAATTATTATACATATTTTTTTATACAATGAGATAATTGTATATCAAAATAAATCTAAATTTAAAAATATTATTAAATTTTCATTATTAATTTTTTTTTCTTATTTTAAAAATAATTAATTACAAAAATATTAAACAGTTCAAGACTTTCAACTTAAACTTAATCAAAACAGTTTAAGACTTTTAAATTAATAACAAAAATATTAAACAGTTCAAGACTTTCAACTTAAACTTAGTCAAAACAGTTCAAGACTTTTAACTTAAACTTAGTCAAAAAGACAACCAATTTTATATAGACAGATGGTAAGATGTGCAACTCGGATATCAGCTTAAGAATAAGATACTATTACAACTTCAAAATGGGTGGAACTTAACTTAGTCAAAAAGACAACCAATTTCATATAGCCATATGGTATAGAATGTGCAACTGGGGTAGCAGCATAAGAATAAGATACTATTACAATTTCAAAATGGGTATTAATGTTCATAGCTATCATTATTTTATATCTATTTTTAATAAATAACAGTTAATTAATTTTTTTTTAATAAATTAACTTTTTTATTATTACAAAATATAAGTATGAATTAATACATTTTTGTGTTCATTTTTTTTAAAGATTTTCTTAACTAATCATTTTTATTTGAAATTTCTATAAATGATTATATCTATTAAATATAATGTTTTCAAAATATCTAGATTCATTAGAAAACTTATATATGATTTATCTTTGTTATTTTAATTAAATACCTCTTTGTTATTTTAATTAAGTATCTAAGTGGTTATTATCCACAAAGTAAAGAGTTTTCAAAATATTTAAATTATTGTTAATATGAAAAAACTCATGTATAATTTATTTTATTTTTTTAGTTTCAATTCATGAGTGATCTCCATCCACTAACTAAAAAGTTTTGCAAACATCTAAATTCACTTTCATTAAGGAAAAAAGTTTTCAAAACCACTAAATTCATTTATTATGATAAAATTTATATATAATTTATTTTTATTCTTTTGTTTTCCCATCCAATAAATAAAAAGTTTTCAAAACATTTAAATTCATTATTATTATTATTATAAAACCCATCTATAATTTATCTTTATTCTTTTGCTTCAACATAAGTAATAACATCCACAAAGCAAAAACTTTTCAAAACATCTAAATTCATTTTCATTATAAAAAATCATAAAACTTGCTTTGCTTAGACTCTTATCCTTCTACTTTGACCTAATCATAATAATTTAAATATATRCCACTAATTTATATATTTAAACATATTTACAAATGTTTTCTCCTATTCATAACTTCAACCTAATCATAATAATTTAAACATATACCACTAAATTATATATTTAAACATATTTAAAAATATTTTCACCCACTCATATCTTCACTCATATCTTCACTTCAAGATACATATACACAGAGACTCTAAATTATATATTTAAAAATCAATTCTCCCACTAAAGATGACCGTGAGAAACATGCACGAAGACTCTAAGGAGCACTAAAGAAAATCAAAGTTTTCAAAATCTTTTCTCCATCTTAAAGAAGATCAAAGTTTTCAAAATCTTTTCTCCATCTTGAAAAAATGAGTAGGTGAAATTCTAAGTTTTAGGTAGTGGAATTATATTATTATTATATTATAGGTAGTGGAATATTATTATTATATTATATAGGTAGTATATTATTATTATATTATATAGGTAGTGGAATATTATTATTATTATAGGTGAAATTCTAAGTTTTCAAAATCTTTTCTCCATCTTAAAAATATTATTATATTCTTATTATTAATTTTTTTTTCTTATTTTAAAAATAATTAATAACAAAAATATTAAACAATTCAAGACTTTCAACTTAAACTTAATCAAAACAGTTCAAGACTTTTAAATTAATAAAAAAAAAATTAATAACAAAAATATTAAACAGTTCAAGACTTTCAACTTAAACTTAGTCAAAACAGTTCAAGACTTTTAACTTAAACTTAGTAAAAAAGATAGCCAATTTTATATAGGCAGATGGTAGGATGTGCAACTCGGATATCAGCGTAAGAATAAGATACTATTACAATTTCAAAATAGGTGGAACTTAACTTAGTCAAAAAGACAACCAATTTCATATAGCCATATGGTATAGAATGTGCAACTAGGGTAGCAGCATAAGAATAAGATACTATTACAACTTCAAAATGGGTATTAATGTTCATAGCTATTATTATTTTTATTTTTAATAAATAACAGTTAACTAATTTTTTTTTAATAAATTAACTTTTTTATTATTACAAAATATAAGTATGAATTAATATATTTTTGTGTTCATTTTCTTTAAAGATTTTCTTAACTAATCATTTTTATTTGGAATTTTTATAAATGATCACATCTATTAAATACAATGTTTTCAAAATATCAAATTTATTAGAAAACTTATATATGATTTATCTTTGTTATTTTAATTAAGTACTTCTTTGTTATTTTAATTAAGTATCTAAGTGGTTATCATCCACAAAGTAAAGAGTTTTCAAAATATCTAAATTATTGTTAATATGAGAAAACTCATGTATAATTTATTTTATTTTTTTAGTTTCAATTCATGAGTGGTCTCCATCCACTAACCAAAAAGTTTTGCAAACATCTAAATTCATTTTCATTAAAAAGAAATTTTCAAAACCATTAAATTCATTTATTATGATAAAATTTATACATAATTTATTTCTATTCTTTTGTTTTCCCATCCAATAAATAAAAAGTTTTCAAAACATTTAAATTTATTATTATTATTATTATAAAACCCATCTATAATTTATCTTCATTCTTTTGCTTCAACATTCACAAAGCAAACTTTTCAAAACATCTAAATTCATTTTCATTATAAAAAACCATAAAACTTGGTTTTCTTAGGTTCTTATCCTTCTGCTTTGATCTAATCATAATAATTTAAATATATGCCACTAAATTATATATTTAAACATATTTACAAATATTTTCTCTTAGTCATAACTTCAACTTAATCATAATAATTTAAACATATACCACTAAATTATATATTTAAACATATTTAAAAATATTTTCACCCACTCATATCTTCACTTCAGGATACATGCATAGAAACTCTAAATTATATATTTAAAAATCACTAAAGATGACTGCGAGAAAGATGCACGAAGACTCTAAGGATCACTAAAGAAAATCAAAGTTTTCAAAATCTTTTCTCCATCTTAAAGAAGATCAAAGTTTTCAAAATATTTTCTCCATCTTGAAAAATTGAATAGGTGAAATTCTAGGTTTCAGGTAGTGGAGCCAAGAGAAAATCTCTTGGGAAAGCAAGAAGCAACAGGAAACCAAGACAAATAAGACAGCTAGCACTCCGTAACTGGGCAAGCCAGCCATCCTGATGTGAGTTCCGAACAGAATCCAGTTCCTTGCCAGCGCCATCACGCTTCTCACTAGGTTGGAATTATTAATACTCCCAGCAGGCAAGTGCGTATATCGTCGTAAATTGTTTTCAATAAAATTAATAATAATAAAATAACATTTTCTATGTATAATTTGGATCAAGTTTTAAAAACAATAAATAATATTATTATTTGAAAATTGAAGAAGTCCAAAACAAACACAAAATTAACATAAATTGTTTTGAAAACAAAATATTACACTCTTATTTGAAAATTGAAAAAGTGGAGAACAAACACAAAATTAACATAAATTGTTTTTACTTTTTTAAAAAATGACAAAATGTTACAAAATATAACAAGTACTACTGTAATAGCGATGTCCTTATCGCAAATGAACTGATTTTATTGCACTATGTAATTGATCTTATTGCAATGTTTTTTTCAAGTGTAATTGTATTGCAATGTACTGTCTTACTTCAAAATCATTGATATATCAACATCAATACGTTCACAAAAATTAGTATCCACTAGAGCATAACCATCTGTTCCTGCGATAGATAAACCTTTGGTTGCAAATCTCCGCGTTAGCTGGTTTACATCGTAGGCAGGGGGAGGGATTGTTGAGATATACAGTGTGCTTGGGCAGATGGTCTCTAATCTCGATTTAGCTCTGTTAATGTCGTCAAATCCATGAAGGCTGGGATTGCTAGCTGGGTTATATTTCTCTTCTATGTTGTGGGTTATATTTCTCTTCTATGTTGTTGGCAGTGGAGTCTATGAGAACAGACCCATCACATCCTTGAAAGCACACATTATTTCATTATTAACACACTATAACTTAAAATTGTGTTATAGTGTCATGAGCTACATGACGAATGGAAAATCATTATAAAAATGCTCTCAATTTATATACCATTCTCTGTGTAAAGTAAGTTTGAAAGTTTAATATTTATATCATATTTTTGCTTTAGTTTTCATTGTCGGCTATATAATTTGAATAACTTGTGGCAACACTTTTAATATAAATTTTAATCTTTATGTAATTAAAATATTAAAAAAAAAAAGACAATATTAAAAGTAAATGTTGATATACAATGAAATAGAGATAGAGAGAAACAAATGTGTATATATATAGAAATGTAAATTGTATGTATGCATGAGGAAGTATTCATGCCTACCATGACAAAGAAATCATGGAGCACGCATTCGTATGAGTCCAGGAGCTACTTCATGATTGCATCTCCCATAACTCCAAAAACTACTCTTTACTCTTTTCCAGAACTTCCTATCCCGAACTCCTTCACCTTGTCACAATAATTCACTTTGAGAATTTCAATAATTATTGTTACTTTTTAATGAAATTTCAAATTATCTATATGTAGTTTCTTAAAATTTAATATTTCAAATAATTACAAAAGCAATATTTTATTTAAAATATTTGTTTGAAATATGTCCCTAACTTACAATGAAGTATAATTATGTTTTCAACTTTTCATAATGGAAAGATTCAATGAATATACCTTTAATTTGAAATTAAGAATATTCCTTCATATTTCTTATTTTTTGGATTGTTAAGCCTTAAATAGTGGCACATTACCCCTTAATTAGGGCATATTACATTAGTAATTTTATTTTATTTATGTAGGTTTAGGTTCATTAGTTGTAATTTTACCTCATCAGGGAGACCTTTTCATTTGGAATCATCTTGGATTTGGAAATTTATGTAGTGTATAAGGAGGTTGCCCCCTCGAAAAGGCTTATTATCTGAAATTATCTCTTTTTCAAGGCATTGAATACTTATTCTGAGGTTTTTCTATGCTATCTTGGTATTTGGTTCCTAACATTTGGTATCAGATCTGAAGGTCTTGGGCTTTCGTTGTTACATTTGAGACACTTTGGAATTTGTGCTATAACTTTTTTTATACGACGTTTCAGAAGAAACCCTTTGGAGGATATTTAGTAGACGGATCAAGGTATGTGGGGATAAAATTTCATCTCCTGATGCCTTATACTTTCAAAGATATAGCATGTGTAAGATAGGGTTTTGGAATCATCCTGAATTTAGTCATCTCAGAATTTTTGCTATAAAAATTTTTCTGTAACATTTCAGACCCTGAAATCCGAAGGACATTCATAGAATTTATCAAGGTATCTATGATAAAAAATTCATTTTCTTGGTCATCCTACGTTTTTATATACACCCTGTGCAAGATAGGGTATCTGACTAGTCATATTAAGTGGTCTCAAACATGTCTTCCGGGTAAAACACTGACATCTTCTTCAATGAATATCAAAATAAAGTGAGACCAGTTGCATTGGATAGTGGAAAGTCTGTAGTATTTCTGGTATGTTTCATAATCAAATATCATATATTGTGATCTTGACACACTTTAAAAGTACGCTCTCCTGGAAGGGACAAAAATCAGCAAGGTGTGGGGAAGTTACCATAACTTCCACTTGGCACATCCAATTTTGATAAGACTTGTGGCATTGCGGAGAAGACGTATCAGAGAACTACAAAAATAATTTTTCAAACCTAGAAGGGCTGAAATTTAGGAGATACAACAAAAGAAATATCCTCTAGCAAAACCACCTCAAAATCAAGGTTTAAAAGTGATACTTGGCCAACATGCGGCCACCAAAAAAGGGAACTTCTACACCAATTAAGCCTCCAGAAAATCCTATTTGACTCTTGATGAAGGTGAAGAAATGCACAGAGATATAAATGATTTACAAAAGAAGACAATAAAAAAATATGAACTACAAGGGATGATGGATTCAACTGAAGCTAAGTTGGAGGCAATAATGGATACTAAGATGGAGAGTTTAAAAAGGGAGATCATGGAAGGATTGAAAATTTTTCTAACAGAGAGGACACCTGAAAGTGAAAATGTATCTCATGAAATTCATGATGAGGACACAAGGAAGATGAATCAAGAATGGAGAAACTCCAACTTTGGGTTGAATACTAACCACTTTCCTAAGATCGATATGAGGAAGTTTGATGGCAAGGATCCAATCGCATGGATACTTTAGATGGAGCAATTATTTGATCTACATGATGTGCCACATACACAAAATGTATGAATTGCTTCTTTATATTTAGAACCCAATCAATTTGTGTGGTATCGATGGATTTTTTCTCGCAAATCACTCGTCACTTGGACAATGTTCACGAAAGAAATGATAGCACACTATGATGATACAAGGAGAAATACCTTCTTTAGCCAATTGATAAATCTCAAGCAAAAGGGTTCAGTTGCAGAGCACATTGAGAACTTCCAAAGATTGAATATAAAGGTAACAAATATTCCAGATGAACACCTGATTGATGTATTCATAGGAACTTTAAAAGATAATATTCAACATGAGGTTCTCCTTTAGGAACCCAAATAATTGGAGAATGCATTCAGGGTGGCAAGAAATGTTGAAAGTAAAAATATGGCTATGGCTACTAGAAGGACCACTCCTAACATCTATCGAGAGAATAATGTTCCAACTTCTAAAACACCTCAACCTACAAGGTTGACACCTCAACAATTGGAGGAAAGAAAAGAAAAAGGTTTATGCTTTAATTGTGATAGAAAGTACAGTAAGGGACATAAGTGTGGTGAGAATAAATTATTCTACATAGATTGTGAAGAGGAAGAAGAACAAGAACCATCTCAAGATGAAAACGTAGAAGCGATTTCTTTTGAAGAGTTGACTCCCACGATATCATGTAATGCATTGGATGGAATTAACACTCCTCAAACCATCAAGATCGAAGGATATATCAAAAAGAAAAAGGTAATAATACTAATTGATTCTGGTAGTACTCATAATTTCATTCACTATAAATTAGCCAAAGCTCTCAATTGCTTTGTATATCCAGCGCCAGAGTTTCAAGTAATGATTGCAGATGGAGGAACTATCAATTGCTTAGGAAAATGCACCAAGATCAATCGTACTATGGGGGAATATGTAATGAATTGTCCAATGATTTCTATACCCATGGGCAGTGCTAATGTCATATTAGGAATCTAATGGTTACAATAATTCGGAACAATGGATTTTAATTTTCAAGAACTTTTCATGAAATTTTCATTGGAAGAAAAATAAATTGAGTTAAGGGGTATCACAGGGAAACCCAGTAAGGTGATAAGCTCTAATGGCATGAAAAAATGATTGAAAAAGGGGCATCAGGGTGTAATTGCACAACTATGCTCATTAGATGTTCAAACATCTAAGCCATCTATTCCCCTAGATCTCCAAGGGATCATTGATAAGCATTCCAAAGTATTTGAAGATATTCCCAAAGGTCTTCCACCCACTCAAAATCATGATCATGCTATTCACCTAATTCCTGGGAATGTTCCTCCTAACATCAGGCCTTACAAATACCATTATGTCCAGAAGAGTGAAATTGAGTGTATGGTTGAAGAAATTTTAGAGGATGACATTATTAGACCTAGCCAAAGTTCTTACTCTGCACTGGTGGTAATGGTACTCAAGAAAGATGGCTCATGGTGTATGTGTACAGATTATAGAGAGCTCAACAAGATCACTATTAAGGATAAGTTTCCCATTCCCGTGATTGATGAATTTTTAGATGAACTACATGGAGCAATCTATTTCACAAAGTTGGATCTYCGTTCAGGGTATCATCAGATTAGAATGAAGGAAGCCGATATCCCAAAAACAACATTCCGAACTCATGAAGGCCATTATGAATTTTTGGTCATGCTTTTTGGCCTTAAAAATGCACCTTCCACATTCCAAGGGTTGATGAGTTCCATTTTCAATCCCTTCCTTCAAAAATGTGTTTTAGTATTTTTTGATGATATACTAATCTATAGAAAGTCTTGGGGGGATCATGTGTGACATGTTGAAAAGGTGCTACAACTACTAAAGGAGAAACAACTATATGCTAAACCATCCAAATGTTTCTTTGGGGTGAAGGAGGTAGAGTATTTAGGTCATATTGTATCTCATGAAGCTGTCAAGGTAGACCCTAACAAGATTAAGGTCATGATGGATTGGACAATTCTCAAAACATTGAAGAATCTTAGAGGATTTTTGGGTTTGACAGGTTACTACCGAAAGTTTGTTCAGAACTATGGAAGAATAGAAGCACCTTTAATGAAATTAACTAAGAAGGATACATTTTCATGGACTACAGACGCAGCTCAAGCTTTTGAATGATCCAGATTATTTTCGACACGAAATGAGAGCAGGGATATAATAAAGAAATGCACAGAGATATCGTAGATATTCAATAATATAACAAAAATGTATAAGAGATGTAACCATAAACACAGATATATAGTAATCCACGATTTATCTTAATGAACGAAATGTATAGAGACTGTAAAAATATAGAGTGAAAGATTCACTAGAATGGTGGCAGCTTATCTCTGAGAAGAGATGTGACAGCTACTCGCATTCGCAAGAAGATGATTACAGTGAGTCTTTGAAGGCCTTTTTACAATAAACCGGAATTCCAAAAACCTTATACATCCAAAAACCTAACCCTAGGAGATGAAGCGCCAAAATTCATGTGGGCCCCGTTTAAGTAAGTTAGTACATCAACTTCTTGGGGTCGTAACTTTTGCATACGATCTCCGTTTTAGGCGTATGATAGCCCGTTGGAAAGACATCGTCGAGGAGATTAGTTTTGGGAGCTCAATGATTCCTTTGAATATTATTAAGAATATCAATCTCTAAAAACCTTCATTTAGGCCCTCAAAATAGCCCCAAAAGTTAAAACTGCTAAAAATAGTAAATTGCCAAAATTGCCAGAAAATTGTTTTGAGCTAGATGGAAAAGGCGGGTGGCCACCGATATCCACTTGGATCAATCCTCCCTCCTTAGGAAAAAATGGTATCCATTACGTTGAGTTCTCGGGGAAGAGGGAAAAACGTTTGCTGAATCTGCATCTTGGTGAGTTGCTTGCCTTGCTGGAGACGTCGCGCTGCTCAGTTTGTGGAAGTCTGTCATGAACCTGTTGAGGATAAGGTTGTTCAAAAAGTTGAGCTACATGAGAGGACGGTGTGAAGAAAGAATCTTTGCGCTTTTCTACAACCTTGTTAACCTGCTTCTGTTGGATAGAAGGTGCTTGGGGCGAGGCTCTAGTGGTTGCAGTGTCCTTCTGTTCCCCTTTTGAACATATTGTGAAGAAGCTAACTTTTGTAGTATGAGATGCTACCTTGCGAAACTGTTTAGGTGGAACAATAGTTGCAACTACCTTTGGTATTCTGTAGAGATGACCCCCCAAAGTAACAATGACACTACGGGGTCAAGACTCATAAATAGCATGGCACTTCCACATATATGGTTGTCCCAAGAGAACATCACATACATCCAGTGGGGAAACATCACATAATACCTCATCCTTGAAGGGTTGGATGTCGTATGACAATCGCCATTGCTGGATAACACAGAGATCTCGTCCTTGGCGAAGCCACCCAATGTTGTATGGCTGCAGGTGTGGTGTTGTCGACAATCCCAACTGTTTGATGACCTCTGCTGAGATGAGATTCTTCTGGCTTCCGCTATCAACAATAAAATGTAGCAGGGTCCCCTTCACCCACATCTGTGAATGAAAAAGGTGCTCCCTCTCTTCAGGAACTGTTGGTTCTTCTGGTTAAATTGTTGCAGTCATAACAATAACAGTGGGGTCTAAGTCGATGATCTGTCTTTTACTAATATTTTTAGAATCAGATTCTGAATTAGCGTTTGGATCCTTGTCTTTGATATCAACCACCAATGACTGTTTTGAGCGACATTCATCGGTGTTATGCCAGGGGATTTTGTGGAAATCACACCATTTAATAACATTCACTATTTCATCAACTCACAGAAAGTAGGCTGTAATGTCTTCATCCAAGTTCATCTTCAGTTGTTCAAATTGACCTCTGTAAGTTTGAAGCTTGGCTCCTTTGACTTTGGCATCTCCTTCATAATTATTTTCAAGTTTATCACAAAGATGCTTTGCATTGTCACAATGCATGACCTTGACAAATATTGAATCAATCAAACCGATTAAAATGGTGCCTTTAGCCTTTGAATTGTTTTCGTTGAGTTTCTTTCCATCTTTGTCAGTTTGGGGAGTGGTTGGTACTGTATATCCATCTACTACTGAATTCCAAACATCAAATCCTTGTGCGTGTAAAAATGTTTTCATCCTTTTATTCCATAAGGCATAGTTCTAACCATCAAACACTGGTGCTCAAATCTTAGTGTATTCCATGATCTCCTTCCACTAGTTAGACTATTTCTTGAAGGGTCCGCTTTGATACCAATTGTTAGAATAATGAGGGGGGGAGGGGGGTGAATCAATATGATCACTTTTTACCACTTTTTAACCACAATATAATCTTCAACTTTATCAACATTGTTTAACAGTTTACCATTAGCATGCAATACATTATCAATAGTATAAATCAACAATCCATAATAAACAAACACAAAAATATAGTACGCCAGAATTTACGTGGAAACTCAAATGGGAGAAAACCACATAATGTTTTTCTTATATATCAAAGAATACATTCATTTGAAGCATCAACTTCCCAATTCTCGAGTTACAACTTGAAGGAGGCTCCAACCCCCTATTTATAGGCTCCGACATGAAGGAAGCTACAACTCCCTGAATTCTCTGGCTCCAACCAGAAGGAGGCCATAATCCCTTGATTTTTAGGCTCCAACCTAAAGGAAGCTCCAAATCCCCGTGTTCTTCGGCTCCAACCAGAAGGAGGATACAACCCCCTTTCCTTTCCCCATCTTGCATCCCTGAAATATAAATGTAGACCAAACTGTCACTACTACAATCATTATCAACCTGTCACTGTCAACCTGCTACTACTACTATCTCATCAACTTATCAATGCCACTGACACTCAACATCAATGAAACCAAATCCGCTCACATGGATCACCACGAACATCTTTCAACCAAAAACCCAACATCACCAAGACATGCCTCAAGCATGTACCATAACATGACCAAGATATAACCTCAAAATATGCATATAAACATACCTTTAATCCTATAGCAACCTTATTGTATATGATCTCAAACCAACCTAGAAAAAGCATCTCCTTTACTTTACCTCAACCTTGCTACCTTAGATTCGCCAAGAGATCAAGTGTTCACTATACAGATATTCCACAAACATGTGTGTACAAATGAGAGACTCTTGATGTGTATTTATACTCTTCCATGTAACTGCATTTCAACCATTTTACAATTAATTAATTTCTGGTTGTAACCACTTTACCCTTAATTAATTTCTTGTTACAACTATTTTACCCTTTTTTGTAATTTTGGGGTAATAAATGTTTTACCCTTTTTCGTAATTTTGGGGTGATAAATGTTTTACCTGTTTTCCTAATTTTAGGGTCAGAATTGTTTTATCTCTTTTTTTTTTCTTCTAATTTTGGGGTCATAACTGTTTTACCCTTTTTTCTAATTTTGGGATCATAACTGTTTTATCCTTTTTCTTCATTTTAGGGTCATAATTGTTTTACCTTTTTTCTTAATTTTAGGGTCAACTTGTACTTTTTTGTTCCAACCACTTTTCCATTAATTAATGACTTTGTAAATGTTTAGGGCTTCTTAACCATTCTTCGAGGCTTCCAACGTCATGAGGCCATAACTCCTCAACCATGAGGAATCATGTGGCATACCACCTACCGCTGGAAATGACATGACGAGAACTATCCACCCATGAGTATACTACCTACATTTACGTTGTCCTTCACGTTCAAATTCCTCAAACAACTTCAGGTTCCAAAAACATACCTTCGGGGCTTACGTACTTCTTCAAGGGTTGACATCAATGACAACCAATATTTCAACAAAGATGACTCTTTTAAAACTGATTTCGGGATTAGTCACAAGTCTTGTGTTTCATGGAACATTTATCCAAAAGTATAGTGAAGTGGAACCTAGAATTTTGACCACCTCTACTATGAAATTTCTTCGGAGTCTCCAAAAAAATTGACTATTTCAAAATTCCCAGAAAAATGTTTATAACAAAAATTCCAATATGAATCGTTTAAAACTGAACTCAGGATAAGCCACTTACCCTATATTCCATCGGCTATATATCTGAAACTATAAGGAACCATACC
>JASDQU010684770.1:34729-47790 GCA_032191745.1 Picea mariana | reverse complement strand
ATTTAAAAAGCAAAACATATTTATCCGCTTATTAAATTACTTTTGTATATAACTTAAATAATGATAACTAGGGTTTCATCTCTTTGCCCTACGTGAGGCCCAGTTTTTCACAATACACAATGACCAGTGGCAAATGGAAAATTGAGAATTTATCTAATTCAATGGAGACTATAAAGTTGCTTGTCTTAGTTCCGTTTAGTTGAATATTGTTTGTTTGCTTGTCGATTGCCGTTGCAACGAGTAATTTCACGGATTAAATTTCCTGTTACGCACCTTAGCTTATGACTTGTCTTGAAATTATTGTCATTCACCCAACAAAAAAATTGTTTCACACCCAAAACCAGATTTGGTGTGAAGTTTAATAGATTTTGCTTTCGTCGTCAATGGGGTGGTGGCGCAGTTGGTTAGCGCGTAGGTCTCATAGCTAATTGTTGAGTAATCCTGAGGTCGAGAGTTCGAGCCTCTCTCACCCCAAATGTTTTGACATTTGGCCATTCAAACGAACTGAGGTGATCTGAGGTCGAGAGTTCGAACCTCTCTCACCCCTTGTATTTTGACATTTGACCAGATGAAACTCAACTGATCCGCGCGACGAAAAGTGTATCATGAACTTGGGCCGGACAAAAGGAGTTGTTCCAATGTTTTCATTCAGGCGGGCGCTCATTTTTATAACCCAAACTTACAAATTTACATCGTCATGCAGCTTTAGGAGATATTTAAATATCTGCGTCGCTTTGGCCGAGTGGTTAAGGAGTTGTTCCAACGTTTTCATTCAGGCGGGCGCTCATTTTTACAACCCAAACTTTGAAATTTACAATGTCAAGCAGCTTTAGGAGGATTCAGATATCTGCGTCGCTTTGGCCGAGTGGTTAAGGCGTGTGCCTGCTAAGTACATGGGGTTTCCCCGCGAGAGTTCGAATCTCTCAGGGGACGATAAATGTTAAGCATCCCACAGATGTGCCTAGAATACTGTCCTCTGTCGAGACACAACCGGTTTCTCGATCACGGATCAATATAACAATTATTATTTTACAAACATTTTTAATTTGTAAATGTTATCATGATCAACCAAGTTCTATTATTAATTATTATTAGTGGACTTTTTTTAAATTATTATTTTTTATTTATAAAATTAATAAATTTAAAATTATAATATATTTTTTTATTGATTAAAATAATTTAAAAAAAGGCGTAGGGGAAAGTCCAAACGAAATGAACTTTTGTTGGCAACCCTTTTTTGGTATCCGGATTCCCGTCGCCGATCACCTTTGCTCTTCGATCGGCTACTTGTCCATACACGCCATCCATACATCTCCATCATCACATCACCACCTACCTATCCATACACCCACAAATCATCCATACATCCCTGCCATCAATTCACCACCTACGCGTCCAGCCTCGCACCTGAACCCGTTGCGCCCATCTCATTCCTCTGCTTTTGAAGTGTTCGAGTATTATGCAAGGGCATCATTCTAGTAGTTCAAACAACAAACAATTGTTTCCTCGCCAGGACGCTCAAGCATTTCGGACACATCGTTTTAAAAAACTAGTAAGTGCGTCAAACTGTAAACTGAATGTGTTCACCATTGCTATTGGACCTTGAATTTTTCACCAGTCCCTGAAATAGTCCAAACAAACTCATGATATGAGTCTACCCACAAATGCTTGAGCATTTCTTCCCACAATTTGATTTTCTGCTTACCTTTGTCACCCAAAGTGACACAGACCAGATTACAGAATTCTAAACCAACCCTTAATCCATGGCGACCATTGGAGCGATGCCTGTCTTTACTGCTCTAGGAGGCATAGTTTCAACATATATGGAAGTTAAACTCAACGATTCAAGTCTTCATTGGTCTAGCTAGTTGTTTTGAGAAGAGGAATAGTAACCCAAGTTAGTTGTTCTAATGCCAATAGGGCACTGAATTTACCCCTTTTTCTTTCAAATGTTTCAGCTTCATGTGCTTTCAAAATTCCCTGCAAATAAAAAGCCTACCCCTCAAGTGGGATAATTCCTTCATTCGCTTGCTCACAGGAGTGACAGATTGGTCTTAGTTCAACCATAAATTTAATTATGTCTGTGCAGAGCCATACCAAGCGGCATTTATATGAGAATCATATGCAAACTTGTCCGACTGCCTTTAAATCCTTTTGCATTTAGTGCCAAAATCCACTGTAAACCTGACTCCCCAATAACCCATCTAAAAATCTGCACATTCGAACGAATCTTGTTTCAATCTTGTTTCATTAGAAGCCCACCCTTTCCTAGTTTGGTAATATTTGTAAATTGGAAAGGTAATATTTGTAATGGTCACAGTGATGTCTTTGTAATATTTGTAAATCGGAATGGTAAATGTGTTGGTTTTTCCATATTTATTAGTATGTTGTGTTTTGCATTTCACACTTGCTTTCTGTGCACTGGTGCTGTCAATGCTTTGTTTTGAGTTTCACACTCATTTTCTCTGCATTGGTCCCGTTAATGTGTCAAAGACTTTTGTATGATTTGGGTTTACAATTTATTTTCGCTTTTACGAATCTGTATAAAAATACCAATGCCCAATGCCAAAATGAGATTACATGTAAATCTTTGTATGTTTGGTTTTGCAATTAACATAAATGTTTTGTTTTGTTAAATTTTGCATATTTCGTTTTGTCTGAAATGTTTTGTTTTGTTAAATTTTGCATATTTCATTTTGTCATTCATATTCACTTTTCACTCTCTGATCATAACACTTTTATATGTTTTGTTTTACAGTTTACAATCACTCTCTGATAGAAATCACTGAAATAAATGTTTGTCGAAACTTGTCCAAAATAATAATGTCGAACTAGCGTCGAATCATTTTCCATATAGAAATCTCATCCCTATTAAATGGATGCAAATTCGGCTATTTTTTATTGGCATAGGCTAAAGTCCAAACGAAATGGACCTTTGACGGCAGCCCTTTTCCGGCGTCCAGATTCCCGTCGCTGATCACCTCCGCCCTTCGGCCGGCTACCCGTCCATACACGCCATCCATACCATCCATACATCCCCGCCATCACTTCACCACCTACCCGCCCCGCCTCATCCTGTTTCCTCCCGCCATCAATTCACCACATACGCGTCTTGCCTCGCACCTGAACCCGCTACACCCGTCTCATTCCTCTGCTTCTGAAGTGTTCGAGTATTATGCAAGGGCGTCATTCTAGTAGTTCAAACAACAAACAATCGTTTCCTCGCCAGGACACTCTAGCATTTCAGACACATCGTTTTAAAAAACTGGTAAGTGTGTCAAACTGTAAACTGAATCTATTCACCATTGCTATCGGATCTTGAATTTTTCAGCCACCCAGCTCAATCAACTGTGAATAATCTATATGACATTAATCATAGCATTGGCAACCTCCACTGAGAAAAGATGATATAATAACAATTAACAATTGGATGATATAATTGTGTGGTGTTAGCATTTTAATCTTTGATCTATTTTATGAGCGTCGTTCTTCCTATCTTTGTCTGGTATTTTTGATGGGATAAAAGAATTTGTTATGCTTTGCATCTACTCCCTTGGTTGATTGTCTTTGTGTAGGTTAGCTTATCTCGTCCTGTAGTTGGTCCGCTTTTAGTGAAATATTACTACCTGGTTCTTTTCTTTTTCTTTCTAGCTGGCCATGCATGCAATCTTGTCCAACATTGTTAGCTTCAAAATTCTGATGTTGTAAATAAAACAAGGACATAATGCTTTGTATTAATCTTTTTTCAAGTCTGGTTCAGGAATTGGCTAAAGGTTGTCATGGCCACCGCCCTTGGGCCACCAAATACAAAATAAGAATAATAATATGATGTTCACTACAATCAAAGTTGACTCTAGGTTACTTGGAGCTGAGACCGCACTGAGAAATGACAGTCCACGGGGGATTTGCGTTGATCTACAAGGGCCCCAGTGATGTGATTCCACTTTCCTTCAACTTGCACGCTTTCCTTCTTTGAACTTTCGCTCCCTCTGGCCATTATGTGATGCAATCAAGCTTCTACATTTGTAATCTGATTGACAAAACCTCTCTCTGTCCATCTCTCATGAGCAAGAAAGGAAAATGAATCTCTTCTTGCCTTCCCTTCCCTGCAGATGCAGAGCACAGGATAGGCAATTCATGGGATAATTGTGTGGTGTTAGCAAGCTCTGTATTGATCTTTTTTCAAGGACAGAATGCTCTGTATTGATCTTTTTTCAAGTTTGGTTTAGGAATTGGCTAGATGAATGAAAAGTAAATGGGGCGATGTTTTGAAGCATGGAAATTTACTTACTTTCTTAAAGGATTTGATGTATAACATTAAAGGGCTTTTTCCCTATGTATTTGCTCGGGCCATATTTTCTGATTGACTGATTAATATCATTTTCCATTGCCATATTTCTGTCTATTTGATTAAATCATTTGCTATTGCAATTTCCGATAACTTTCTTTCATAGAAATGTTTAATCGTGTGGCTTGAAACTTTGAAAGTTGTTATAGTTTCATTGATTTTAGCATTTGAAAGTATAATTACTCCGGTGCTCCCCAAACATCCCATTCAAATAACTAATATGGTCTTGAACGTCTGTGCAAAGTTAACGGAGTTGTGGTTTGTTGCTCCTTGCTCTTTTATTTTTGAAGTAAAAAGGTCTCCAAACATTTGGTAATGTTAACACAGTTAGGGTTTGTAAATCCTTAGGCCTCTATGTCAAAGTGAATTTGTGTAGTGTAAACACAGTAGG
Source organism: Picea mariana (assembly GCA_032191745.1). Classification (NCBI taxonomy): domain Eukaryota; kingdom Viridiplantae; phylum Streptophyta; class Pinopsida; order Pinales; family Pinaceae; genus Picea; species Picea mariana. The sequence continues at coordinate 43,051 of JASDQU010684770.1, read as the reverse complement.
TTCATCATGATCATTCAAAAACACAATTATAAATTTAAAAAATTGAAATGTGAAATTGTCAAAGATATTCTTAAACTGACATTGCCAAACACCAAAAATCTTGTTAAGAAATGTAACTACATGATGATTGTAGTGTTTACTCGCGCTAAAAAGTATTGCCACCCCTTGCAGCATCAATAGAACAAATTATGTGCTTCAGATGTTGTGAACTACATATGATGTTGCGATGATAAATGGAAATGAGCATCACTAGGAAACATAAGTGTTAGAACTACCTTGCTACACCCCTTTCTCAGGTGGAACAACAGAACCTGCTAATTATAAATGTACTGCAATAGTGATTCTCACAAGGCTGGTTGGAGGAGTCCATCAATGCATCATCAGGACTTTCACTGACCTGCATCATCATCAGTTCTTTCAGTGACCTATCAATAGATTTTCTCTCTTTCGCATCTCCTCAGCCCTACAAATAAAAGGAGAAGAAGAAAAATAAATAGAGTTTTAGAAATTGATTTAAATGTCCATCCCTCTGAATATGAACCATTCCAATTTGAATCTGTCAACAAATGGGGACGTCCTCGCTCAAACAATGCATCTCCTATTGTCCCTGGTAAGTTGGATTGAGTGAGAAGATTTATTTGTTTAGGATTTTTTGTGTACCCATCCTCATTTTTGACTTGTAGTGTTATGATGATTATAAATGTGCAATGTTCCGTAGTTGTGGCTTCAACCCGAGAACATAGACATATACGATGCCATTCTAGTTCTCCTACTATGCCAAGTGTATTTGATGTAACCAAAGTTTGTATACTATAGTGTAATTTATTTGATGCTACGATGGAATTTGACCAAAATTGCATCGTTACATTACAGATGCAGGAACTTCTCATGTACTGAACAATGAGATGAGTATTATGTCAGTACATACATACTCATACTCATCTCATTGTTCAGTACATATCAGAATAACTTTCTTTTATAGATAGTTATCTATCATTTGTGAATGACATGCTAAGACCATGCTGGATAGAAATATGAGTTTATAATAGATAATTAGTACTTGTGCAATAGAGTTGAGATTAGGCCTTACCCAAGGATTAGCCCATCCTTCCATCGACTCCAAGACAATAAATTTGCATTGGTATCAGGGATAAGAAATCTAATAACAACGCCCCTTATAATGATCTCAATAATATGAGATATAAGAGGCAGGTTAACTTTTGAAGCTTACCTACCTATTTTGAAGCTTCTAGGAAAGCCAATAACTCATGTGCAATGATAATATATTGTATTTCTAGTTATAGCTAGATTGAATCATGGTTAGTATATTATGATAAATTTGCGACAAAGTGAGGAATAATTTGAGAGGGTGAATCTAGAATGCTTTATATGGAATGCACTAAATGTCTATTTGTGTATGTTTTGAGGTGAAATCCCCTCTAATCCTTTTTGTATGGGTCCTCATACGGAGTCCTTGTTTTGAGGCTAAGGAAACATTGGAGTATGCTTCCATATTTTCTAGTAAATGTTGAAGTGAGAAGTTCTACAAGATAACAATCATGAACAACTTGAACGTTCTATAAGATCTTCTCCTGCACTTTGAACTGTAATGCTCATTCAAGACATAAGGAACAGTTTTTGAAACATACATTAATCTGAGGTCTTCTACAAGAAGAAATGTGTCCTTGCATGGGAAATGGTACCACAATTTCGAAGCTCAATAAATTAGTCTATTGTTCTAACTTGAACACTGCTGCAAAGAAATACAAGGCATAACTGAATTGCACCGAATCAATTAAGATCAATCGATTTAGACTTTACCTCAACTTAAATTTGAAGATATTAAGCATACTAACATCCTAGTTTGTTGTGAGTGAATTGCAGGAACATCTATGTTACATTACAAGAGGAGGCGTGGCAAAGAGACCATTATTGAAGCTAGGTCAGACAAAGGAGGGGAAGGCCCCATTTACAATGACACCACCTGCATCATGGAAAATGACATGGCATATCAATGGGGAGAAATTTACCAAATGTTCCACCGAGATTCCTATCTCGAGGTATCAAATGATGATCGAGATTTGGGTGTCTACCACACTCTAAAAGGGTCTCAACTTTATCAGATAGTTGCACATCATGAAGTGTTCCCGTGTGCAGAGGATATTTCTTGGATCATCCATCGAACTGACATTGACAATAGGATGATAAAATATACTGAAGAGAAAGTTATTTCATCATTCTAGGCCTCACCTATACATGCATGATATAAGATTCCTATTGAAGAGATTCAACTCACAAATGAATGGATGTTGAAATGTCCTCTAGATTGCAGAGAAACAATTAAGAGCTGGTGGGTTCCAAGTGTAAGTTTTAGATCAAGATCCAGAGATTATTCCACGAAAATTATCAGAGCCCCTTACAGATATGATGTATCCCTTATGTGAAGGATTTATGGAGAAGCAGACACTTCAACATTCAGGGAATCTTGGGTTCCCTTGCTACACACTATCACAACTACTAGTCATATATTTAATTGGGCAGCTATCCTCTCAGCCAACCTTGAAAAGTTCATATCAGTAGTAAAACATGCAGTGTCGAGGAAACATCTTCATTTTTACATGTCATCCTACCTGTTGGATATGGTCTGTCAAACACATGCTTACCCAAGAATGGGCTGGAGATGGAAAAATAGTGACCTCCCTATTCATGTCTATTGTCAGGACTTGTGGGAGCATAAATATCGAGTGCACTATCAAAAGATTTGCGACCACTTCTTAATTTCGTTGTTCCAATTGTTATTCTATGCCCGAGCACCATGCATGTCAAAGAAAGCAATGAAAGCTATCATCAAAATCAACGATTGGTTTGTACTTGAGAATGGGACTTATATCAGGATCTACAGATCGACCAAACCTCCACACATACTTCCCAAATTTGTGCCTGACAAACTGGTGTTGCAGGAGGTAGCATACCACACCCTTGTACATGGGGTTGGAGCATCCCTTTCCAAATATAAGAAATTTTTGTGGCCACCACTACCATTCTATGTGGGATCCTACAGTTTCAAAAACTCAAAGGAGGCACATGTTGAGGTAGAGGCTTTGGAAACATTCCATTTTGGGGAATGAATATTCCATAGATATGATCTCCGGAAGGTTGTCAGCTAACACTGTAAACTCTGCAAGCATAATTGGCCTTATGAATCTGAAACATGGAGAAATAAGGATATATACAAAAAGACACATAATTATGATGAGGTTATCTTAAGAAGGGGAGGCAGGTCTACGACTAAAGAAAAATCAAAGGCCGAGCAAGAAAAAGAAGCTAAAGAAGCAGAAGCCCAGGAAAAAGATGAAGAAGAAGCTGCAACTAAAGCAACAACATAAAAAGAAAGATTGGAGAAGGATCATGAAGCACTACGGAAAAAGAAAGCTAAAGAAGAAGTTGTAGCTAAGGCAGTAGCATAAAAAGAAAGGCTGGAGAAGGAGCCTTAAGCACTTCGTCATAAGAAATCTAAAGAAGAAGCTGCAACTAAAGAATCAACTGAAAAATAAAGGTTGGAGAAGGAGGCTGAAGCACTTCAGCATAAGGAAGCAGTAAAAGAAGCAATTTCAATAGCAGAAGCGAAGAAAAAGAGGAACACGATTAAAGGAGACTCCAAGCAGAACAAGAAGCAAAGCTAAAACAAGAAGAAGAAGAAATGAAAAAGAAAGAGGAGAAAAACAAAGCACAAGAGGAAATCGATGACACTGATCCCATGGATACCAACCTACCTGAGGATTCTAGCATACCATTGACTGGAGGCCATTTCCCTCTGGGAGAACTAGGGTTGGGGGGGTTAACGTCCTTCAAAGCTAGTAGAGTGGCAGACCTAGACTATTTCATATTTGATAGGTCCCAAGGCAAGATTGTACAACGAACTATAAGAACATTTCCCATTTCAGGTGTTCAACCAGTTATGGTAACCACATAAAGAACAATAGTCACAAACACTAGTCAGGATCCTATAACTATGGCCTCTGCTAGTGTAGCATTTACAAAGGTCACGCAAAAAAATATCAGAGACTATATCAAAGAAATAGGAGAATACAAGGCTCGAAACATGACCCTGGAGGAAGAAAATAGAAGTTATAAACAGGAAATGAACAATGTCACAAAGCACAAAGCATGTGCTAATGAAGTACACAAAGAATTATGTGATATGGAAAATAAAGTATATCCTTGTCTATAAGAATTCTAGGACATAACTGCTCGAATTTTTTCATTATCTGATGAGGTTAAGAAGAAAAGCGTCGAGTTGATAGGAGTGCACATCGCCATCGATGATCTAAATAGGTGGCCACGAGAACATCCAGATGCACCCCCAGAAGTCCCAAGGATGATCGAAGATGAACATCGAATGAACTATACAGCCATTGCAAAGGCCCAAAGCATTGGAATTAAGTTGGAGCAAAACATAGAATACTCCATTGGCACCTGCAAGCGGCTTTACTTGTTGGCAGATAAATTGATTGAAAAATGCAGGCTGCCCGAAATCGGGGATTTGGGAAATCCAAGGCCAACAGAGCAAGTCTTTGCAGAATTAGAAGAGGCCATGAATGTTAGGGAAATCTCCATAAAAAAACTCAAAGAGTAATCCAAGGAACTTTAAATAAACATATTGTTGAGCCAACAAGAGAATATCATATGTTAATTTCTTACTTGGCTACTTTGAAAACAGACATGAAGATTGTAATTCAGAAAACAACCGATTATTCAATTACATTAGAAAATTTTCATTTTAGCAGAATTGAAATGATCTCTTCTTATCATAAGATTTGGACTGCCTATCTACAAAATCAAGGTCAGGGAGGAGAATAAATTTTCAATTGTGTAATGTATTGTATAAAGTATTGTGCTAATGTATTATTAAGATGATTAGTTATATACCCAAGATCACTCGACAAAAATGGCTCTTACTTTTTGTAATTTTGGAGAACTATGTACTGGAATTTTAATGAAAAGAAGACCTCGGCGCCATTTTTGTAGGGGAAGTGAGTTAGCGTTGTGTGATGTACTTGTTCAATTGTTTCTAGTTTGTGTTTTGTCATCTTCACTACTGTAAAGTTATATTATCCATATGACAAAATATTCTTTTGTGAGTTTCTATGGCTTTACTTAGACTTAGACCTACTAATTCTACATGGGGTGTCATTCCGCATGAAAAAACATTCTTATTGTAGTAGTTGATTATTTTGCCTTGTATTTACTAAGATAAATACATGATTATTTTTGTAGGTTTTTGTCTTGTTGCAGAAGTTGGATAAAAATCACAACTTTGAATAAGATGGTCATAGTACATGTTTTTATTTTCTCTAAACAATTGATATTTTGATTATTTATTTATTTACTAGATAGATAACATGATCTTATTAGTGATGCAATGTATTACATGAACTAAATATATCATTGCGTAACTATTTCAGGAGGATTCAAATGATAGAGTTCTTAAGGAAAACAATGGGCACAACTACTTTTATTGTTTGGCCAGTGAATGCAATGGTCTACGACATACCAAGTGTTCTACATTTAATAAACATATAAAAGAAGTACATTCTTTGGGACCCATAACATTGCATGTTAGCACGCCACGTGGCTTTCGGTACAAGCTTAGATCTGAATCCAAATTGAAAATAGATCGTTACCGAAAAAATTACGACATTGAATATCATTATAAGAAAAATAGAAAGGTTGTTGAGACCACTGTCATTCGAAAAGATGTTCAAAACGCGGTGCGCTGTTGTTTTTAATGAAATTTTATTTTCAGATATTTTCATTAAATTATGCTTTACTGATGTATTCATTTTGTTTTCATGTTATAGGGGGTGAAGTGTGCTCAAGAGTTGAGTGCAAATGCTTTGGAACGTGTGAGAAGACATGTTTATGAATACGACGCTCAATCAAAGGAAAAAAAAACTGCATTAAAAAAAATGTTTGCAAGAAAATCATTAAGGACAAAAATTGGAGTATGCTACGTAAAATGTTTAATGAGTCACCACCCGTAAGAGCTATTAAAATTTGTATTTTTTTTGTTGGATATTCTATTACATGGTATTTAATAAAATCACTTTTTTTTTAGTATGTTTTTCTTGCAACAAAAAAATTTGTCTACCTCCTCCCAATGTAAAGAGAATGATACATTATCTATTGAAGAATCACCCAGTGTACATTTTATAAGATACCACGTGTTTTGTTACATAATTATGCAAAATACTAAATGAAAACCCCTTTTATTGACATATTTTTTTACAATGGATGTATTTATTTGAATATGTGCAAGGAAATATTGTATCTATTGGTAATCCATTTTCATCAGATATGGAGGAAAGGGTGGATGAAGGTGTTAAAGATGGGGAAGGAATGAGTCAAATTTCTATTGTTGAGGAAAATGTTGAAACTCCTTTTAATTCACCAAAGTTTGATACTTTTGCTGACCAAATTTCAAACCCATTATATGAAAAAACACCAAACGTTATTGTTGAAGAAAATCAGATATTTGATAGTATTGACACCATTCATTGTTTCGAGAAAAGTTTAAAGGCTTTTTATGATAAGACACCAAACACCATCGTTGAAGAAAACAAGAAATTTCATACTGATGACACTATTCACTGTTCCTATGGGCAATGCTCTAGGTCAATATTTGATATGACACCAGATAGTGTTCCCTTAGGCCCACCAACTTTTGATAGGACTCTCATGGGATTAGATGACCCATTTGATTTTACAGTGAATTTGCATCCATCTTCTTATAAATGTGGTGAAGATCCAAGAAAAAATGTCCTTGATAGGAAAGAAACAACTTTTTTTATTGAAGACGATCACAATGATGGGGAGGACATAACTATGGTAAGTCATGGAGAGGTAAAAAATGTGGTAAATGAGGGTGATATTAGAGAATCCTCTATTCTAGAAAAAACAAATATGCACACAAATACACGCAACAGGGGTCGCAAAATGACCTTTCTCACCCCAGATGAAGCAAAGGGTGAGAAATTCAATTATCGTCACCCATCATTCTATTCACAATATATTGCCCAAACAAAGAGGACACACACATGCACTATAAATAAAAATAGGCGTGAACTCTTATTGTCGATACTTTATAATATCTATCGAGTTTTTCACATTTAAATATATTGTTTTTTGTTGATGGATTATAATATCTATACTATGTTTAAAATGAAGTTATTTTTTTTGTATTCAAGTATGTTTTATGTTTCTTTGACAGGTAACACTTGCAAAGACCACACTCATATCCTCATCTCTTATTTTAGGGGATACCTATGGAGAATGTTTATGGAGGATGTTCCATCCTTCATATTTGGAGTACTTGCTTGGATTTTCCTGGGAGTCGCTAACACTGATAGTCTTTTCTATCATGATGGGTTTACAGAGTATACAAAACAGTACCCTAATAACTTTAGATATGATACTCCATTGAGTAGAGAGCATAAGAACAAAAGAGGGGGCAAAATGCATATACAAGATAAGGTTCAATACAATGATGAAATTTTTGAGCTTTTGGATAAAGAAGCTCATATCTACTTCTGTGTATTGAAGGGAATGATGCCTGGAATTCAATATACCTTAAAAAGAGTTGCAGAAGAGAGACAATAAAGTTGGGATGAGAGATTTTCACTTCTTAAGAAGAATAAGCAGTGGCATGTAGAAGTTTATTAGTCATTTTGTAGAGATTAACTTCATCCTCCTGGGGAAATCTCCATTAAACCTTGACCGAATTGATAGTTATTGTTTTGTGTCTTTTTTAAATATCAATCTAATATTCCATATGCATGGCTCAACTATATTTGCTTTGGCATCACTATGTGGAACTTGTGAAAATTATTTGTATATATTAAAGTTTTGGCCAAATAATTGCAGAGGCCACATTTTTTGCATTACTTGCTAATGTTCTATATGCATGGCTCAACTATATTTGCTTTGGCATCATTATGTGGAACTTGTGGAAAAAAAATGTTGATATTAAAGTTTTGGCCTTATAATTGCAGAGGGCACATTTTTTGCATTCCTTGCTAATGGCCTTAATGTGTTTTTTGCATTCCTTGCTAATGTTCAAACCATTACACCCAACTAACCAAAAAAATGATTTTGGGTCCACTACAAAAATTTGGAATTCTCATAGGCCCGATCTCACCATTTCTCACCATGTTTATTACCTCTTAATCTGACATGGATTTCAAACTTGACATGCTTTACAATACTAAGAGCAGAATCAAGAAATTGTTTCTTCAAGTATCAAGTATGATTTCATAGGGTGCC